>JACCGJ010024334.1:0-31313 GCA_013407085.1 Atriophallophorus winterbourni
GGGAATTTAGAAATCTTTTTATATATACGCGCTATAATGGAAAGTTATTCGTCAGGATACGGGTCCTGATATTAAAACGGGATGTAAGCTGGAATTAATACACATAAATATATCCAGTTGTTTCTGAAATTCCTGTCACTAGATGATATTACAACATCTGAATTTGGAAGATCTATAAGATTTAACCGTGCACCAAATGAAAGAACCGACGGCAGTTCTGGTGAGAATGAGGAATATCAAACGCATGTTCGTGAGTCTACATGATATTTCTTGACCGGAGGCGAAATAGATGCCTCGGAGCGTGCAACTTTGGGATAATTATTTTTAAGTTAGAATTATATCCAATCAAAAAAGTCTGCGAGGCAGTCTATAAAAATTAAGAAGAATCAGTCGATCAATTTATGGTAGGATTGCTGGGACAGCCAAACATTTTGGTTGCACTGCGTTATATTCATTGGAGTTGCTTGATGTATTTTGATAACCATGGTTCCCAAGCTTGATCTGAATAATCCACCACTATATTAATATACGTATTTACGAGCATGGAAATGTTTTACAGGAAAAATGTCGGAAAATATGCTGAAGCGCAATGATCATGTGGCTAGTTCTGTTGTAAACTACTTCGCATTGCATGTTATTCTCAAGACTTCTACTAATCCATTATCAGAGGTCATTGTCTTTTGTCCATTCCGGTTGTCGCGACCAACGTTTGTATAAGATTGAGGAATCCTCACCAATTTGTAATAGTTTGCATTTCTGAAGTTGAATGAAATCTTGTTTTGCTTTGACCAGCTTTTCAATATTTAGAAAATATTTTGTAAGAACAAGCAGTCCACAATTTACGTGATTGGCATCCAATGTTTAGCCTTAACCGCAAAGCAAACAATTTTGGCTGTGAAAAAATTCAGAAGGTTGTTGATGTAGATCAAAATGAGAACCGGACCAAGTACGGAACCTTTTGGGACATTGCCGGTGGTTTTGATTTCCCTAGACATCACACCATCGATACTAATATTTGCCTTTGGTTCAAGAAGGTACCGTCTCATCCAGGTAAGACGGCAGCCATTAGTACCCACATCTTACGACTTGCTCATGAGTATCGAATGGTCATGCGATCCCAGGCCTTTGATATACCCACGTAGCATGCAGTTACGCAACCACTATCATGCATTGCCTGCACAAATACGAAATCTACGCTTACAGATTCGCTAGGATACGTGACCATTCAGCAATTAGCCTGGAGAATAGAAATTGCCTGTTATGTTCCACATCGCGATAAGAAATTCATATTAAAGAATGCTGCGTTGTTTTGTATTAAAAAACGTTATTAATGTCGACTAAGTAAAAATTCTCACGCATGTGCAAAAATCTTCCGTGACTTCGTTTTCGGTAACATTCACAAGGAATTGGATAACTGCAAAAGAAGCATTGTCATTAAGGTCGACATTGATTCCTCGCAAAAGCACAGCAATTCAAAAATATTGAAATTGAACTGTGTTTATTTTTAAAGCATCAGAAAAACCAAGAAAGCCTTCAACACTACGGCAACGATTTCCAGCGCAGCTTTTCAAGAAATGTGGCCACAAAATTCATTATGAATTATCAATATTATATCCGATCGGTTTCAGAAAGACTCACCTGTCACATTCACAGCCGATGCTGAAGATATATGATTGAATGAATACAAAACTATTTTATATACATAGAGATTGTTTATGCAATATATAGTGTACTGAGATGTATGTATTCAAGATTTGGCGATGGTAATTCAAATGACTGTTTGAATGAATTAAATAAACTTGGGAAACATTGAAAATGGTTATTCCCAAGTTTTTTCAAATATGGCGGTAGATTAGAACACAATACAATGGTTCGAACAAATATTTTACATAATTAAATTCACCACAAACGCTAACAAGACATCTGATTTCTAATCAAACATACTTCTATATGTTTTGAAAAACAATGAATTCTCAAACAAGTCGATACATTCAGCTCTCAGCACATACAAATTCTGCTGAGAAACCGAGGCGTTGTTATATGTTCATCCTATTCTTCACTTTGTTATATACACAAATGTAATAAAATTACCCGTGTGTATTGCACCGCATCATCTCTATGCCTACATTTCAAATAGAACAAGCAGTGATCAATTTTTGAGAACGAGTCTGATCAACTTCATCGCGACAGTGTTTTTAGATTTTAGAGCCATGAATGATTACAAGATTTTTGATTGTGTCCACTTGATAAAATACATTATTAAACATTCTGAGAATTCGAATACCGCAGGACAACAACAGAACACGATTTTGTCACTACGTGACGCGCATCAGTTTGCTTGTAAAACGTATTACCGGTGGCATTTCTTAAGAAGTTGTCAAGACTATACGTTCGAACTATGTAAACTCGTTTTGCTGTTTGGATCTGTATTGACTTGGAAATGCACGTGTCTTGGAAGGTTTTCACGGCAGTATAAACTCTAAAAATTTGAGGTTTTGATTCAATGCATGGGAAACTGCAAGGATGGGGCTCATGCTAATGCAGATTTAGTCGTTGCCAACATAGTCGAATGCGCTTTCTATTCAAGACTGGTCATGATTATTGCTAGCCTTGTCTCTGCGCAATCATATACACGTAATAATCTTTTAGACCTTGTACTCATTCTTCTAAATAATAAAATCAACACCTATTCTATAAAAGTGTAACTTTCTTCTAGCTTCAATTGTGATCATAATTTACAAAGTTACAATTTAGATGTAGACTACACATCCCAGTTTGTTCCCACACAAACTTAAACGGAACTCGTTGCCGTTCACAACATACTGAACAATGACTCTCTGAGGTTTTGCTGAGTCATTTTTGTGCTTCATTCAATAAGTCGGTACGTGCTACCTTCAAGGTTATCATGGCTAGAGCGTGTTTTTTATATTCACTTCTAATTCCAAAATGTAAACCTAAATCTATAAATTACTGGCTAATGCCTACCTTCTATCTAAAATAAGGCAGTTAAAGGTAACTTCATGAAAATATCGTAAAACCACGGGCTTGTTAGGTGTCCGGAGTTCGATTTTAAATCATCATGGCCACAGCCGCAACGGCGCCGTATTCCAAATGTCCCATTAGTTGATACTTTTAATCGAGTGAAGCGAAGTGTAGAGGAAGCAACTGCTTAACATGTAAAAGATAGTTCTCCATACTTAAAGGCAACGGCGTACCTCATAACCTACCAATGTAGGGAACACCTTATTTTGCTTTTTTGTATAATAAAAATGGGAGGCTGAATATACCAGCTAAGGTTATGGTTTAACTGGCGCAGAAGCTCAGTGCCAAAAGCTAATTTTGGCAGTGAAAACCATCTTCAAGTCTCATTTCACCGCTCCTAACAAATTATGCAGTCTTCAGCCAAACGTGTGCGGTGCAGCAACGCTCCTCTTTCCACATTTGGTGAATATGATCAAAAATCAACTTTAATTCCGACTCCAATAATCCACACCAGTGCAAGGAAATTTTAAAATTGAGAGATCATCATTAGCTGTGGGACACTAGGGCATCAGGTCCAAGCTTTCTGGATTTTTTAAGGATGCTTCTCAAAGATAATGGGTGTAAGCAATTCAGCATTTATTAATGCATGGATGTGCAATTGTGCGGCACTATATGCATTATGGCTAACATAGTGCTAAATTGATAGACAATAGTGAGTGAACTGTATGCTAAAACAGGTTGGAGTCTCACCTTAACAAACGAGGTATGAATGTACTTGACTTTGGCTATACATGTTGCAAACAACATTCCCTTGACATTACACGTTAAATACACTGTGTAATGCATCGTCTGCAACCATGTAAATGCTCGATACTGCTTTACTGCTTTTCTTGGATTACGCCAACTCATCCAACTTAAATTTTTCGTCCGAGTAAATAATTTTTCTATGGACGCCACAAGAGTTTGTTTCCACGACTGCTTAATCATTATAAAAGCTGTTGAGCATAAAACAATCTTGCGGTTCTGATGGAGAGCCATGGTCAAGGACGAATGAATGAGGATAACAACACCATTAATGCCCACAAAATTTGCCTCATTCGAAAAATATTACAAAAAGTGCAATTTAACTAAAATATAATAATTAATATAAATCTCCGTCCTAATGTCATGTAATTGTAATTCCAGTTCGATTTCATAAATAAACCACTTGCTTTCGTGTATAATGTTATGATTACCAAAACAAGGTTTGAATGAAACATTTTTGCATTAATGCTAAAACAGCTGTTCAACAATGGGAATGAAGTCGATATAACGGGAAAAGCAAATGGTTTTGATGCAGTAATAAGATGAGGCGTTACAAGAGAGACCGGTCAAACAATCAACTAACTTACTACATGTTACTGTTTTATGGGTGACGAAGATTTACAGATTGATGTCACTACTCACACCGAGCAATTAGGCAAAATGTCAGCGAAATAGATTGATGGATATTTCCTTATATTCCTACCTCGTTAATCTGCATATATTGCTTAGTCCCTAGTCATTGATATTTGAATTTACAGTAACCAGTAATTCTCATATTTGCTCGTTGTAACCTCGTCGGAATTATGGGTAATGTTGTGATGTACTATGTGTTTTGGGGGGGAAAGTCTTTTCCATTGACGACATCGCCACGAATTGCCGTTGAATGTGACACGTGAAACATAAATTGCTTACCGCCATCTGGATACAATCCATATTCGATTTGAACGTTAGTGCATGCATCACCAACGAGAATCTGCAAAGCATTGAGCGGCCAATTTTCTGGGTATCTTCGCAAATTGTAATCATACTTTAGGGTCATGCGAACATCAATTATTCGGTCAATTACTGTTCTGTCGTAGTTCGTTTCACGAGATGCGTCTACTCGTAAAATGTTCCCAGCAGGTTGAAATCTTTGTGCGATATTTTGCTAGAATTATTCAAAATATTTAAATTACTCTGGTAATCTGAATTTATAATTGAACTTCTTTTTTTCTTCGCAACGCATGAATGCGTTTTTAAAATTTCTCAATCAAGTTAACGTAAGTTTCTGGATAATCAATCGCTTCCAATATTCATAATAAAGGACTAAATCTGTTGAATATATTTGTATCTATCGAACCTAATGTTCTTCTATATATGACTGTCTAGTTTCGTAAAATTATAACTCGTTTTCACTCAACTGAGGTCAGTCAAATGCAAAGAACCAACCATATATAACCCCTGTATCAACGCATCATCTACCGATAATAAAATTTCCTCTCAGTATAGAATATATTTGGAAAAAGTCACCGTCCTTGAAAGTGGTGAGAAGCAATGCACTTTTGTTTGAACTGTTACCTCATTATCACGTTTAATAATAATAATATTAAATGAATTCTTTTATATTATGCTTGATTTTTACGAAAGTTTCGATGTCAAAATCTGTTATATTCCTCCAAATAGTAAAATATTCACACCTAACTTTAGCCAAAATAAAGGAAATTAGGCTAATTAAAATTAAGGCCTTGATTAACAGGGTAGTTGGCGCGCTACGTGAATATCTTCCTAATATTGCCACCACGAGGTTTCATCGTGCAGCTGTTTATATCAAATAAGCCGTTGGTTGAAAAACCTTAGAAAATATGTGGAAGAAACCTTCCAAACCGATCCGCTACCGTTATTATCTTTAGTTATCATCTATCGTACGTTGTTTCATGTGATTTCTTGCAGACTCTGCTTATGCGTCTGCAATCAATGCGTTTATTGTATAATAAAGCACCTTTTTCTCCGGTGCACCTTTAAAATAGATACGTAGCTTCCAGCGGATCAAGCAAAATGTTGACGACGCCTTAACATTCATACAGTTCCGAAATCGTCTTACTTGAGCATTAAATAGTTTACCAAAAACTACTCGAAGATCTCAAAACTCATGAAGGTATTGTTGCTCGCTGCTCAACTAACGCAATTAAACTCTGCATAAAGAGCGAATTTATTTTTCTGGAATGTTCGTTATAGTATATATACACTTAAGAAAAATATCTCAGTTGACTTACTTTAAAAATTTTCTCGTTTGCGGCGAGCAATTGATTCAGTTTCTGAAAGCCTTCCAGCCCAACTTTGATTGACATGTGTGCAGTGAATTCTGCAAAATTTGAAGGCACGCAAAGCACTATAATATGTCAAAATGATGTCAAACGTTTAAACAGCATTGAAATGATACATGCATTTAAATTCAAGTACAGATTCAAATAAATGATTCTTTGAAAACATTTGAATGGAAACCTGAAAAACCAATCATCAATCATGACGTGATTGAGCGGAATATATGTTTTAATGGTGTTTAAGTTAATTGTGTGCACATTAAAATTACATAAACACGTTGATTATAAAAATAGGAATTGATTCCTCGGTGAGATTGAATTGGATTTCTGTGCGTCAACCAAGATTTACATCTCGGGTTACAAGTCCGAAGTTTAACATCAGGAACACAATGTCTACCTTAATAAGAGTTGATTATATAACCGTCACCTTAAAACTTGAAGATTAAAACTAAACCTACTGAATGTGTTAATTTGTGCCATGCTGTTTGTCGATTGTGCATCCATAAAATCATTTCTCATTCTTAGGAGCTGCTTCAGTCTGTAATTGTCCGCTTGCCAGCCTTTTTGCGTATATTGCAATAAACATCCGAATAATATTTTCTAATGCATTTGGACAGTAGACTGTGATGCCTCGTATCATCGCTATTAAAGACTGCCTGATTTAACCACTGACTCTAATCTCAAATCTTGACGTTGCGAATGTAAATATTTGACACTAGACACTGAGACGAAGGCAGCTTCCACATTAATTAGTCTGTGACGAAAGCAAGCTGTCATTCAAGGCAAATATGATGATGATATTTCACGTATGCATAATAAGTATGTTGCTGATTGCCTGCGAACGCAGGATTTTAGGGCATAACATGAACGAAAAAAGATTTACTTTCTCTTGACAGAAACACAAATGATTTAGCCCAGATTTATCATGACTAGCCATCTTGGCGGCATACATTTTAAATAGGTGTATAGCAGACACTACAAACTCTAATCAGACTGTCAACAAATTTAATGAAAAAAACGAAGTACCCAAAAAAACTAAGCACACCCAATTTGCCACCCACATCATGCATATATTGTGTTCAGTAATATTCCGTAAAAAATTTCATAACCTGCAATGTATATGGAAAAGGACAAATGCTCAATCTGTTTATCGCATGACATTTGTGTGCCGCAGCTACGCGTCTAAGGTAGATGTTTATTTTTAGATGAAGCTTCACTAATTTTGATACAGAATTTCAATAAACTTTCTGCTTAAGGGATTGGAATATGAGGAACAAAATAAATTTAGGCATACTTGTTTGCATGCTTCCAAGCATTTTCAAATCCAAAACGTTCCGATCATCTAGACAGAAATATCGACAACGAAAGAAAGTAAATGAGGATTGAAAAATGAAAACATTTTTTGTTAGACAATGAATGAGATCTAACTGCTTTATTCAATGTAGACATGCCGCCCTGTAATTATTAACCATGGTCAGAGTTATATTATTGTTTCACAATCTTCTGAAACCGAGTCAAATTAAAAAAACTATTCGATAACTAAATTAATAAGCAAATATTTCAATTTGTTCATTATTTTACTTCGTTTTTAATCCGAATTGTAATTTTGCTATATGTTCGTTTTTTGTTAAAATATACTAAAGAGAATATTTATAAATTCGCGCTTGTTTGGGTAATACTATTCGTTTTGATCAGCTACTCATAATTAACACTTAAAATGCTCACAGATATAAGGCCATCGTTGACACTGCAAATACTTCTTAGGTAATTGGTTAAATAGGTTGTTTTTTATGCAAAACGGCCGAAGTTTCTTTTGAGCAGCCGTAGAACATTTGCCACAATGAATAACCGGTAAGTCTTGCTGAATATCAACAATGGCTGAGTGCTGAGGATTTCGAATGAAAGGCAAGATAATCATGTGTGTTGAAACGCAATAGGACAATACATGTTAGTTTACATACTTTCGGTGCGGAAAGCAAGAAAATTTGTGTTTTTCTGTAATTCAATCAAGCCTTCTAAGAGCGTTGAATTCGCCAATTGGAGATGTATTCTTATTTCCGCGAGAACCATACGATATCCCACAATGTGGTATCTTGTTAGGGCGCAATTTGGTAAATGAAGACATCTTCTTATCTAGAATTTATCATACAAACTAGTAAATTGAAGGTGATCATTGTATGTACAGCATATATTTAATAAGTGGATGGAAAATATTCCGGATTTGTAAACTGTGAATTTTATTCTAGTATACTTTAAGGTTTATTGATAAAAACATACACCGTAACTTTTGAGCACAAAAATATAATTAACACTTGCAAAACGTGGATCGTGTCGTTTTCATTGAACCTGGTGCAAACCAAGTGCAAATGTCTAGCTAGTCAATTATTACACTGATGAAATAAGCAAACCCAACGAATCAAATTCTTCAAGGTGATTGTTAAATCATTATAAGTTCATGGATGAGGCACTTATGCATTGCTAATTAACTTTACATTCTACTTACTGTCCTTCGCTCAAATGCCACAACTAGACCCGTTATAAAAATGTAATAACTGTATATGTTAATCGAATTGAAAGAAACATTTTGTAAAATTGATTTCATCGATACGCGATTTAGTGTATTTCATACTATTTATATTTAACTTGACTGATATGCTGTTTCTAATGTGTCAACCGGAAAAGAAATCGGAAAACTTTTATTCATTTTTAAACCCTTCCATTAAGGGCTTAGTTATTTACATACAATCCTAGTTCACAATTGATCGAAATGTGTGATCTATGACATTGAAATGCGAATGGGACCGAATGCAGTCTATTTGATGCAGAAAATACATTCAGTGAATAACAACGAACGAGTCGAATATATTCAATCAAAGTCATAATGTAACGTAGTCCTTAAATGCTTCATTTAATCCATGCCGGAGTTTTTGTTTAACGTTGACATCAATATACAACTTTTTCTTTGTCATAGTATAATTTAAATTGACACGGAAACGGTTGGAAATATTTAACACCGTTTAAACAAAAAAAATAAATTGTATCAGGCAGAATGCGGATGATATATTGAAAGTGTATAAAGCTAAATTGTCAACTTCACCACTTCGGCCATGTGTTTCATCTTTTCTGGTGTAATTTGTCCGCATTGCTCGTTATGGGCAAACATATTCGTCTCCAAGTCAACGAGAAGAAATATTGCTTTTGATAGACAAATAAACATGTTACAATTTTCTATATTGTTTATTAGGCTACAAATTTTCTTAAACACGGTATTAGTTTTGTCAAATTTTGAATGTTACACATACTGTCTGAATAAATGTCAGAACCAATAATTATGCTGATCGTAGTTTTCCAGTAACGAACTCTGTCTTTAGTGACATACGAGACATACCATAAATTGGATATATGAAAACGCTGCGCATGCACATGAACAAGAATTAGCAAAGAGAAAACCAATAATTCAAACAACGTATTCAAATAATAAGTGGCATTTGGATAATCATCAAACGATTAGTATAACTAAAAATCGCGGAAACTACTTATAGTAGCATTTGAATGATATTTCCTTCTAGTTTGCAAACTTCAAGACGAAGTTATTCACTTAGACGGATATGTATATTCAATTCAATGAGTATGATAATTTGAGTTTATTTAGATAAATGTTAAGTTTGCGTAGCCGATCCATGCCATGTAGTTCAATTAATTGGTCTAATAATGTCGAAGACAATTTTTCCTTAACGAAGTGCAAGGAAAACGTTTTCGGTTAGTAGTTTAATAATGGTGACCCGTCAATGTGATTTCAGGATAAGTCTTCTAATGTCTGTTATGACCGATGTAATTTTTTAAAAAAACGTAATCATATAATACGTATAGTACTTCGTGTCTATCAATCATATCACAGTAATCCTATTTTAAATCTTTTTGTATTTTTGCTGTCAATGTTACTAGGATACGTTTACCACTTCCGTATCTTCGCCACAAAATAAATCTCGTGCAACCAATTTAAAACATTTATTACTCACAGAAGGTTTAGTATCTGTCCCCTAAATCGAGTGACAAAAACGACAATTGAATAACTTTAGCCTGGATCTTTCACAGCCCTTATGATATATATATCGGTATACAGTTTAGATCAGTAATGATGTTGGCTTCTAAAATTGAATTGCGTGCTCCTCAAGACTGCCAGGCTGGAGGATAGTAATTAATGTTTCATCGTGGTTTGGCAGATGGCATACAGTAGGCTGTCCTGTCGCCTTTTATAAAAAAGCAACATAAGTTGAACTTCGTTTCCAGTGAACGGCGTTGCCATTGTATTCACCATTGACGGTTTTCAACGATGTTGTAAACATTCTCTGCAGGATGTGTAACTGAAAATTAGCGGGAAACTGATGCATATATATTCTCGCTGCGAGTGGTCGTTTGAAACCATGACACTGAGTTGGTGACTGTCGTAAATTAAAATGTTTTTTTGGTGGTGGGGCTAGTTGTTCAGGTATTTCGGATGACTTTGATTACCAAAAAGTGAAACTCATTCTAATGTTTGCAAATATAATCGGATATTAAATTAGCGATAAAATTATCAGTCAATTTGAAAGTCATACATAACTACAGAAGCTCGTGATGTATTCATAAAAATTATATCAAGGAAATGTCAAATGAAAAAGCGAAGTAATGTCTACAGATGCGAACGATTGAAACACGTTTTTATAGTAAGATACAAACCGTCAGCATTTACACAGTTTGCTCGTATTTATTGTGCTATTATTCACAAGGATAACTAATATCCAGTCGCGAATTATTAACATATATTCGAGCAGCGTTGTGGTGCAAAGACAATGCGCTACACTGTGTTAGTTACCATACCCCAACCTAACTTTGAATCAGGATTTTTAAAACTACACTCAGTGCAAAATCTCTCTAGACTAATATTAAGCACGCTTAGAATCACTGTGTTGGCCCCAAGGAATATTTCAAGCAATAGTGATCACTAAATCAGACTTACTTTCACCTCGTACTAACGAAGTTAATGTCATGCAGCTTATGATAGCATGTAATAGCATTTTAGGTACGAATTGCGTTACTCTGTTCCTCGACATGGCGATGTCGATGAACGAAGAACATTTATATTTATGGTAACGGATCACGACCAGTCTCAGCACACAGAAAAAAGAAGATAGCCATCAATCGCTGTGCACACCGCTATGATACGACTAAAAACGTTGTGAATTTTTTGATGGCTTCGACCTCGTAAACCCAAGATTCACGAAGCGTATCGATCGACTTACCTTTGGAGAGTTAGCAAGTTATCCACTCTGGAGTAGCGTGATCACTGAGATTACGCTTTCGCTGATGAATCACATAGAAAGCACACGAAACTCGTTTAGTGGGTCAGCGAAACATTTAGAACCAACATGGTCCGTACATCCGTTTAGTGTTCAATATTCATCTATATTCTCGCTTAATTTTTTATAAGATCAATTTGCGTTCTTAGCTTATTGTGGTTAAACTATCATCGTGACCAATGACTCTGATAGGCAAGCTTTATTATTATTATAGTTTTAGGCATTTAGGCGCTAAAATACATCCAAATATTTTGAAGTTTATTTCGTCATTCTGTACAAAAGATTATGAAATATCTTCTGCGAGAATTTTCATCTATTTAGTGAATAAACCTTCACGTTTAAAACTCTAATCGAGACATTGCGGTATGGACGAATCTGGAACGGAACATGCAGTAATGCGAAATGATTCGTCAGATTGGGTATCAATTATGCATTCAAATAACCGCTACTTTAACCAAACGTTTCATTCAGCTATATAGCTATCTGAACGAAAATGCTGATTTCAAAATCAAGATGGTTATTGAAAGCAATTTATGATAAATCCCATTTTACCAGAATGAATTAACCCCTTGCAAGTAGGCCATTCAAACTCATTCATCTAACACAACACCGAAGTGTAAAACACCAATCCGGTAAATGAAAATCGTTAGACATAAAATCAAGTTTTAGTCATATCACTTGGGTTTGGCGATAACTATGGCCGTAATCAAATAAAATGTCACTTAGTAACACAAGCTTCAGGCTTTAATGTCTAATAAACAGAAGTATTCTATGACAGACAAATTAACCAAACTAATTTCAAAGTTATATTTTTAATTTTTATGAAAAGCACTCACAAAATTCATCTATATATATATATTCCTTGAGGTCTCGTTTGAGTTGTAAATCAGAATCTAATAAGATGTGTCATTCAGCGTCCATTATTTGAGCAAACGAACAAGGGGAATATGTCAAACGAACAGCTTTTAAAGAATTACAGCCGGGAGGAGCGTTTACGTTAAAGTTAACATTCCAGACCATATATCAATCCATCGCAAATACCGATATCTAGAGAATTCTTATCGCCTCTGAAACCAGAGATTTTTTCTGCAAGATTGTATGTGTTTTTTAAACCATATACATAAATGAACAAACAAGTTAATTGTTCAAACGGATTTGTAGAAAATCATCAGTTGGAGATGGCATCAAATCGGATATTCCTCACGTTACGTCATTTTCGGGTTTGAGAACTGCTTTCCCTATCCTTGAACTATTGTTTCTTAAGGGATTTGTAGATAAACATAGGATTTTCGTTGTTATTACTCGTATATTTGATGGCGACAACCTATCTGATTCTATAATTTATTGTGCTTTCACCCTTTTACCTGTCATTGGTAAGCTCGTGGTCGTATAATCTCTGAAATAAAGGTCTCGCAAATTTCAACCGATATTTTTTGAGGTAAAACCTGTTTTTATTTTGAACTACAAACATTGGCTATTTTGTAATGCTTTAATTTTCCTATATTATATGACCTTATAAGAAAATCCTATGGTTTTGTCAACCTTTACAATGTTATAGCATATATTCTTGATTCTTCAATTTTGAGTAAATTATATATTAAACCGTATATTAGTTTAATCTATTTTAAACTCTAAGATATGGTAGGTTTGTAACAACATTGTTTTACTGGATATAACAATTGACCTTGATAACGCACTTTCCGTTGATTCGTGTTCCGTGATTGCTACCATGTACCTTCGTGTACCTTTTTGGCTACCGCTATAAATCTTCCAGTCAACCTGACTTTTCTCCAACGTTCTTGGGGATATTATTGTAGTAACCTGGTCTACTACAAATTGGTGAGCCCGACGTGATGCACGAATCCTTCGTGTACTACTATTGGTAAGCCCAATATTCACGCACAATTCGAGATTTTTTTCCGGTACGTCTTTTCCCGATTTACATCGGCGTTTTTTCAGGATAATTTTTTTACATCCTTTGACACGTTTTACATCAAAACGTCATATGCATCACATAACTACACTTGTTGATCAATTCACAAGTCGGGTTAGAACACAATCTACAGGGCAGACAGTTTCCTTTGTTTACTGCTTGTAAGCCCCTCGTACATCAATCAACGGATCGTCGGGTAGGTACTCTCCTAGAGAGACTATGCACCAGGATTTTGTCAGTCATTTTACGACTGACATACGATATATCTTAGGTGCCACAATTCCTATCCTTATAACGTGTGTGATAGACCGTCCACTCTCCCTCGAACTCAGCGAAATCGCTGCAGTGCAAGCTACCGATGCCGGCATCGTGCAGCTCAGGGACGCCTATTCTTTCATCACACCTCTCCCCTTGCCCGATGGCTTGAGCGATATCCTTTGCGCCTTTTCGCAAAGCGCTTTCCGACTACTTACCCTGTCTGCCTTTAGACGGCGCATTAGTCACACCATACGCAATCTTTTCCATTCTGGCATTCGTGCTTACGTTACGTTTGTTACGAAAAACGTAGTATGGCCGAAAGCCAGTGGGTACGTGCAGCATGACACTGTCATGGCACCCACACCATTTGGGATAATAACCGCTTGTACATCAAGTATATACCCACAATCCGCCATCTCCACTTTGAGTATGCGCCCAGAACGGCTCATTTGCCAATTATGTAGCGGGTATTTAACACGTTATTATCGCTTGGTATATCCCGTGCATGTTTTTTGTACCTCTTCACTATAACTCGGTCGTGGCCCTAAACCCATGCACCAGAGAGTTTTTTTCTTCTCACTTCTCAGGTACACATGCACCTCCCGCTGTGGAAATCGTGGCACGCGCCACCCCCGGATCACCGACGCTTGTCGCCATCCTGTCCGGGTAACCTGGAATGCACGCATCCTTCGTGTATCCCCTCGGTACGCATGTACCTCCCGCAGTGAAAACCGTGGCACGCGCCACCCCCGGATCGCCGACGCCTGTCGCCATCCCACCCGGTAGCCCCTACCATCAGCACACGCCGCCCAACACGAAACTTATCAGACAAGGTCCTTACCAGCCCGACGACACGCCACTCAGCTTTCTCCAGGCGAGGCCGTTCGCCATCGACCCTGGGGGTGCAGGTACTTCTCAGCACGGACTATGTTTTCGAAGCTTCTGGTTCTTCGTTGTCAAGCCTACGGATGTGCCTACATCTGCTCCTACTGGGTTCATACTAAGACCATGCCAGACGGGCGATTCCCGCTAGCAGCTCGTTCACCCCATGTGATTCGGCTCCGGCAGCACGTTCACTCCATGTGAGCCGTGACTTGGCTTAGTACTGATCGGTTTTTCGTGTATCCTACCCTGGTCACCACCGACAATCGACCCACGCAGATCAAGTGCCTTGGCTGACTTCGAAGTTACTGGTTGTTGAGAGACTATGTTCCAGCCTGGAACGACCTGACACCGCTTGGCCAGTTCAATTGTCAATTCCTGATCAGAAGTCTCCTCTGACCAGACTTCTTGGAAGGGGGCTGTGTAACAACATTGTTTTACTGGATATAACAATTGACCTTGATAACGCACTTTCCGTTGATTCGTGTTCCGTGATTGCTACCATGTACCTTCGTGTACCTTTTTGGCTACCGCTATAAATCTTCCAGTCAAACTGTCTTTTCTCCAACGTTCTTGGGGACATTATTGTAGTAATCTGGTCTACTACAGGTTTTACTAATTTTAACAAACTGAATTATATGATCTAACGAATGTACATCTGAACACTTTCAATGCACTCACTAACTGATATGTATATTAATTAATCAAGATTAAATGCAATACATCATATATTATCATGTATCTAATGATTTTCATTCTGTGATAATATTGTCTAACGCACTATCACGTTTACTCAGTGATCAGATGCAGAAAGTTGACTGCCTATTGCATGGAAGTATGCGGTAAACAGTAAGTGCTTAATACTGTCAATACACCAGAAATTGGAATACCAATAAATAGTTGTGCAATTGGGTATTCAGAGAAGTAATATTCACTTATATAACAATCCAGCCTATTATTAAGCCTTTCAGCGAAGTGAAGGTTTGAGCGACCAACGGCACTTACCTCCTCTGGAACCTTAATGCTTGTTAAGAATGATTTCCTTCGGTTCGCAATGGGCTATTACAACCTAGCTTAACAGACGGATTGACTAAGTGATAAACACAACGACGTAACATCAAGACGGTAAATATTTCATATTCGGTTCCAGTCATGGATATGATGTACGCCAAGGCAGTTCAATTTGGAAAACTAGCTTTTGCCCATGCAGCAAGTGCTCGCTCTCCACTGAACCTCCAGAACCAAAGGAACTGCTAAACTGATGATGTCGCAGGAGTTAACATGGCGATGTTAATTAAAACTTCGGACTGCCTAAGGGCACTCTGGCTCCGGATTTTTCCTTGAAGTTGAAGCCTGAAGCCTTTTCCATGATTGAATTTAGCCACAAAGCACTGGAGGTTTCAGGTAAGGGTTTTTCTTTCCCTAGGTGGACCGCCTTCATGGAATTACGAGCTCCACCTGCCCGAAGCATGCTGGTTTTAGGCCCCAGTCAGCCGCTTTCGCCCTTTTACCTGTCACTAGAAGCAGTTCCGCCGGGTCACACAGGACCATGCGTGCAGGCCAGGAGCTGGACTTGGTTATCAGAGGCTATATGAGACGTGTGCTATTGGAGCATTTTTGGAATAAGGAGCTTATCCCCAAAACCGCCCCGACAACCTTGGAACCAGTCATGGATATACACTGCTGATAACCTCTAATGTGTCAAAACTAAAAAATAAAGCTTCATTTAGATGTACTTTCTTTTGTAATTTGAAGCAAAATTACACTAATGAGCAATAAATATATAAAAACTACTAAAAAGCTCAGAAATTAAAGACTTTGTCAGTTAATGGTTCGACGTATAATTTTATGCTCTGATACCGTTTGACATTACTAGTCACTCGCTGATTCCATCTGGATTGTTCTTACACCATTCGATTTCGCTTGAAGAGTTCTATTGTACTTAATCGTTTTTTAGTGTCCTGTGATCAATATTTTGGAAGTTCCTATTTTACACATCACCTTGAAAATGTTTTGCGCTTGTAAAATTTATTGTCGCTGTTTTGACTTGCTCGCAACCACTATCATTCGGAAGATCGTTTTATGCTCAATTCAACAAGCCGTGTTTCTTTTGTGTGGAATCAAAACTACGATCACCACAACTGTTTTACTTGTTTATTTGCATCAAATACGTTGCGATACGTTCCCATGCGAAAGGGTGTAAGTGTGAAATCTAAAGTAGTAATGTGTTATGTGGTCAAAATGATAAACACTAATTGCGATAACGTTTTCAATATAGAGGAAGTAGTCTTTATTGATTATGCTGAAATTCCAGGTGTCTGTTATGTGTGCAGCCTCTCTAGAACAAAGCCGTTAAACGGCGCCGAGAAAAATGTTTCACAATCAGGTAACCTAGAAGTTCGAATCAAATACACAGAAAACTGTTCTAAAAAATTCGAGGAAACATTGAAGTCGATAGTAATTGCCCACAATAACTCACTCAAAAATGAAACCGACATAAATCCAACGCTTCATCCCGTAACTCCAAACGATTCTCTGCTGCTTAAAGAGAACTTGCGGGAGGCTGAACTGTTTAGTGATGCGAACGCTAGCTGCGACTCAAATGTTAGGCAGCTTAAACAGTCAAAGGGGCGTCTACTGACTGTCCCTCAGCAACATTCCTTTACCTCCAAAAGCAATACTGAAACAAAAAACATAATGAACCTCAGTGTAATTTGCAACAATGTGCCGGAGACATGCAGGGACACTATTCTTAAGTAGAAGAACTCACGACATGGAACAATGGTACCATCTGTTTCCAATTATGGATATGAGCTCCATATTGCCTGATTCAATAACCCGCTAAGCCGGCACCCCATTTCTCCTCATCTTGACGACCCGCGTTTACTGAGAATAAATGTAAAAACCTAAAAACAGATGAAAGAAATTTTTCGAAACTCTTACTTGCTCCGTACATGTTCACAGACTAAGTGCAGCATACATGCTGATATTCCGCTGTGGATAAAAAATTAAACAATGGAAAAACTTCTGACAAGCGCATTGTTATTCTTCTTGGTGTTCCCGAACACACTAACGCTGCTTCAGGAAGTGAAATACAGCACCACGATTACAAAAAATGGTGCTACGTTACCAACAGCATCGGAGCTCACGAGTCGATCGTGATGGACACTTTAGGAATAAGTCGGTGACGAAACTATAAAGGTGCCGGGCCAAAACCTCTGAAAATAACATTAAAAAAAGGTATGATGAAATCCATTAAAGCGAACTGGAATGCAAATCATAGGAATCTCCCGAAGGATGCCAGAATGAGTGACCACAGACGTTTTACACTGAAACCGTCTAATGAACCACGGCTTCTACAATCAGACGACACTCAGATTAGAAACAGTGTGGTAATCCCAAAAGATTATACTTTTTTGGCGGTCAATACAATTTCGAACTCGGACTTTGTCTTCTTCCGTGGTTGCGAAGTCTGTGTGCGTTGCTCCGTGCCGGAATTTGTGATTAACGGATTCTCCAACATTTTTGGGCATTCTGCACCTTGGATTCCATCTCTTGGATTTTCCTGTGTGGATTACCACGCTAACGTTGGACGTTACGGATCTTTCATCGGACATTCGCTCCTTTGGTATTTTAGTGAGTTCCTTCCATTTTTGCCATTTTGTGTGTGAAGGTGTACGATCTTCTAGTCCATAGCTGGATAGGAGTTTTCGCAAGTTTTGCTCATCGGTGGAACCAATTCGAAAGATGATCGCAGATTTGAGCTTATCATAAGGATCTGTGGCAGGTTGATCATAAATTAAATCAGTAACTTCTTTGGCAATGGAGGTTGGGAGCATTCCAACAACGCGGTTGTAGCGTGTGTGTTGCGTTCAAACACGGTATAACTCGAATAGAGCTTTGATTTGTGCAAACCATAGACGTGGATCTGTCTTGTCGAAGACGGATAATGTGAATTGATTAATAAAATCATCTTTCATCTTGTCTTCGTTATTTGTTCTATGGTTCATTGCGTTAATCGAATTGAATGCGTGTTCCGGATCACCAATTTGTAGTGGATATTGAAGAATGAATTCTGAGGCTTCGTGTATTACAGTTATATCCACATACAATTTTGACACCCAGACAACCACAGAAGAACGAAAACGTGCGTAGACAAAGAGTGTATTGTAATTATTGTGAGGTTAACAACAAGAACATTTGAATTACGAAATTATTGATTACTATTGATTAAATATTTGAGTAGCATTTACATGGTTTATCACATCCCGGAATAAAAGCTACTCGAAAGCTGATTAGCTCTCGTTATCTTTGGTCTGATATGCATAAAGACATTCAACTTTGGACCAAGATTCGCCTCCGATGTCAACAAAAGCGAAGTCCAACGTCACACCATCAGTTCCCCTGGTGTATTTCCACCTGTTACGGAGCGGTTTCAGCACGTTCACTTGGATCTCGTTGGTCCATTAGCGGTCTCTAACGGTTGCTCCTATATATTGACCTGCGTCGACCGTTTTACCCGTTGGCCATTGGCCGTAGCCATACAGGATATCAGTGCAGAAAAGGTTGCGAAAGCTTTCGTTCAACATTGGATAAGCAACTTTGGTGTACTGAACATTATTACCACTGACAGAGGTTCTCAATTCCAGTCAACGCCTTTTCGAGAATTGAATAGAACACTCGGTACAAAGCACATACAGACTACAACCTATCATGCTTCTTCAAATGGCTTAGTCGAAAGATTTCACCGGCAAATAACAGCCGCAATCATGTGATTCAAAGTTGTAATGGTCTAAAAAGCATTTAGCTTAACAATAACCATAGGATGGAGTTATGAGGTATATACAATAAAAAAAGAAGAACAGGAAAACTCATGTAGTGTAAATCGTATCAAAGTTTGGGTTGTCTCTCAAGTGTTTGTCTAAATTAGCTTTAAGAATATCCAGGTTGGCTGAGTGTGTAACAGTGGAGGGGAGGGTGTTCCATGTGAAACTTACACGTATAGCATACGAATATCTTCGACAGTTCAGTCTTGAAGTGGGAATAAGCACTGAAAGTTCATGTTTTCGACTGGCACAAGTGGCGAGCGTGTGAAAAATTTGGACAAGGGATGGTTAGGGACGTGCATAATATTGTACATCAGTATAAGCTCACCTCTTAGTCGACGACAGCGAAAGTCGGAAAGATTGAGACTCCTCAAACGTTCTTCATATGGTTAAGCAGCTAGTCCGGGTACAAGCTTTGTGGTTCGGTGGTAAATACGCTGCAGAAGATTGATGTCTTTCTGAAGCCAGGGTGACCAAGCCTGAACACTGTACTCCATCGCTGGTCTCAGATAGGTGTTCATGATACGGGGCACCGACTGATTGGAGAATCTGCCGAAAATTCGTCTCAATAACGCCAATACTTGTGACGCCTTTTGTAAGCCGCTTTGCACTGCAGTGAAGTCTTCAGACTTGAACTGGTCCAAACACCCAAATCCTTCTCTTCAGTTGTCCAGACGAGTTGGTGGGACCCAAGAGTGTAGTTGTAATTAACAGTCTTCCCTATGTTTAACGCCTTGCACTTTTGGAAGTTGAATGGTAGTTTGTTTCTCAAAGACCAATCGTGCAATGTGTTTAGATCCTTCTGCAAATTTTCACAGTCATCATTGGTACGTATGCTTCTCCAAAGCTTCATATCGTCTGCAAATAACATAATCTTGCATTTAACACGCTCGGGAATGTCGTTTGCGTAGATCAAAAACAAAATCGGTCCGAGGACCGAACCCTGGGGCACTCCGCTCGTAATTTTGAATGGTTCCGATAAGGCGCCATCAACTCTGACTTGGACACTCCTGTCGCGTAAATAGTTTTCTAGCCCCGCAAGAAGTTTTCCTGTTATCCCGTGCAATTCAAGTTTCTGGAATAAAATACTATGATTGACGCGGTCGAAAGCCTTTGACATGTCAAAAAAGCATGCTTGGATGGAGTAACCATTGTCCACACACTCAGTCCAGTCGTTTAAGGTGAGCAAGAGGTTAGATAAACATGAGTGATGTTTCCTGAAATCGTGCTGTGTCACGGAAATTCAGAATGTTGGTCCGAGTCATTATCTTTGGTGCTTCTTGGTATCCGTACAACCGTGAAAGAAGACCTGGGTTGCTCAGCTGCTGAGATGGTGTACGGGTGTACACTTAACCTACCTGGCGAATTTCTGACATCTTCCGATTCACCAAATGATCTTACAGCTCCACAATATGTCAGTCGCCTTCGCAGCTTCATGAAAGCATTACGAGCTATCCCAACTCGCCAACAAGCCCAACCGTTCTCTATCCCGGCAGACTTGTCCACCTGCGACTTTGTGTTTGTGCGCGCCGATCATGTACGTCGACTACTTAAACCACCGTATACTGGTCTGTACAAGGTGCTCAGCAGGCATTCAAAGTATTTCGTAATTGACCGGAACGGATTAAGAGAAAATGTCAGTATCGATCGTCTGAAAGTCGCTTACGTAGAACCAACATCGTAAGCGAAAGCAAATACCCGAAACATTGCTCCACAGACGTCTACTACTGACCAACACGTCCCTTCGTCTGATTCACCAGAAACCAACCTTACCCCCGATAAACCCCCATTCCGTTCGTGTCTCAAGCCACCCGATAGACAAACACATTCAGGCCGCAAGGTACATTTTCCACATAAGTTTGACGATGTTATAACCTAATTTTTTTCGAGCGTCTTTTTCTTGTTCGACGCTCTAGGAGGGGAATCTGTGGTGACGGTTCAAATATTTAATCAATAGTAATCAATAATTTTGTAATTCAGAATTTTCTTGTTGTTAACCTCACATTAATTACAATACACTCTTTGTCTACGCACGGTTTTCGTTCTTCTGTGGTTGTCTGGGAGTCAAAATTGTATGTGGATATAACAGGGATACACGCAGCCTCAGAATCCATTCATCAATATCCACTACACGATGTCCAACCTCAAAGGTTCGGGCAAATAGGCGAGCTTTTAGCTCCCTCAGTGTATAATAAAACCACAATCAGCTGCCTATATACAAACGCACAATGCAAAGAAACTAGCTGAACTGAAGGATCCCGATAATCAGCACTCACTAGACGGCATAGCAATAACCGAGACATGGTTAGAACCTCAAGTGAGTAATCGCTAGCTCTCTATTACAAGCATGATCCTCTTTCGGAGAGACCGCCTATGAACATGTGCTGGAGTAGCTGTTTAACTCTACGTACGTCTATACTGTACGTTAGTTACAGAAACTGAACTCGATCTGGAAGACAGTATATTGATGCAACTTGAAGCTCGAATCAGGCGACAGTTGCATCGTTGGTGTAGTTTACCGTTCATCATCATCATTGGATGCGCATAACAAAAACCTATTGAAAGCAATGCCGTACGCCAGAAAACAGCGCAATTGGCAATTGCTGATTACGGGAGACTTCAATCTGCCTCGACTATATAACCAAGTAGATCATTCACCCTAATCACTAGACTACAAATTTCGCGAGCTGTTCGATTACATCCCCTTGTATAATCATTTTTTCCGATTATACACGACAACGATATTGTAACAGACATCTGTTCAAGATCGGGTCTTATCCTTTGATGTCACAGCCGGTGAAGGGTTTCATATGCCCTCAGCTTGGTCGAAGCTACCGCCGCGGTCTGCTTATCAAAACAACGTGTGCAGCACCAGTAGGATCGTAAATTGAACAATGAGAAATAGCGAAATGGATCACCTTATTTGGATGACAAAAAACATCATGTAGCGTACGATGAGCATACTAGAAATATCAGTGGACAGGGCACGCAATTGACAAACATGGAGCGGACGATCATACCTGCAAATCCATAAGTTATGCGGCAATCATTGTTGGCAACACTTTAAGATTTATTGAATCACTATTTGAGGAAGGTGTATGTACCAACTGACTGGAAAGAGGATGCCATAACACCGAGACAAAGGGGGAGCTCTTTCTGTACAAGCAAATAACCGCCATGCTACACTCCTTCCAGTAATCTCAAAAGTTACGGAGCGAATTGTGTGCGAAAGAATTGTGAGTTATCTCGAAGTTCCAAACTTGCTCTCCGGAGAGCAACATGGATTTCGGAAGTCTCGTTCTTGCTTGTATAATCTACTGAAGAATAATAACGACTGGACGCAGGCAGTTGATGATGGTGGTTGCGTGCCTGCGTGTTACTTACACATATCAAAGGAGTTTGATCGCGTGGATCATCCTATTATCCTGATCAAGCTGCACAATGATGGTATAAATGGGTGTCTTCTTACCTGGCCGAGAAGTTACCTTCTTGATCGCAATGAAACTGTACGTATCGATGGTGTGATTTTGAGGAAACCGAAGCCATTAGCGGTGTCCTTCAAGTTTCAGTACTTGGTCCGGTTCTCTTCTTTTGCCTATATTAACGACCTTCCGAAACTTGTTGCGGTCAAAACGGTTCAATTTGCGGATGATGTTAAACTTTGGATGCGAATCACGTAAAGCCTTGAATGTTTGCGCTTACGAAGCTATTTGGATATATCGAACAGCTCGTAGGAGCGAAACAAACTTCCATTCAACTTCCGAAAGTGTGAAATGTTGCAAATAGGTAAACATTTCCCATTCTCGTGCAACCTTGGATCAAAACAACTGGAATGGACAACCAAAGAAAATGACCTCGACGTATGGATTAGTGGAAATCTTGAGAATAGCAAGCAATGTGAAGCAGAGTACAACGGAGCTAAACGCATGGTAGGTATGCCTCAGAATATTTTCGGATATTTCCCCATGCTCATAAATACGTATATTAACACAGTGAAGGATTAATCAGTGCTAGCTTGGGTCCCATGGCTACAACATGCCATCAAGCTGCTCGAGAGGATTTATCACAGAGCAACTAAAATGTTTGGCAGTCTCCGCGACCTACCATATAAGCATCGACTGGTTCATCTTAATTTGCATACACTGCCTCGCAGACTGTTTCGATTGGATCAAATCCTAACTTATAAAATAATGAACTCAAAGATGCACCCTCAGATCCATCTATTTCGCATCCGGTCAAGCCATGTCACACGTACTCACCCACTAGCATGTGATATTCCACATTGCACCGGAACTAACGTAGGTTCTTCTATCGGTGCGCGTTTGTCTCTTATGGAATGGATGTTGTACAATCATCTAGTGAAAACATTTTCAGAAAAAAACTGCATATATTTCCACCCTACATTCAGCTTATATCAAATGATCTTTATCCAAAAGAATATTTTTTCATCATTCCGCGACAATAAAGACATGTTTTGTAAGTACAAAACTGTCTATCTTCCTTAAACATTCTCTCATAATAAATCTTTAAATGTACGTTTGCTCTAAATTTATGAAACCTCAGATTCAACATTCAACATTCAATAATTTATGATATAAAAAAGTTCGTAGCTGTACAACACGACTGGATATTTATATAAGGACTATATATATATATGCTTTAATAAAAATCCGTTGGTCACTCTTCTCTGTTAAGAACTTCCTTTCTACACTTAAATTCACCAAGATGAAATAACATTACAAGCTTACTCCAACTTGAAAATCTTGATAAATTGTAAAGATAGTTAAGAGTTAATATCAATGATGGTTTCCGATCATAAGTCGAAATATCGTGTTTATAAGCCCAAACATATGCAGATTATGGTGTTGCGGAGCAGCGAACGTCAATAATAATAATCGTGAATAGATTATAGATCGATCGATATAGATTGTTGATGTGAAGAGTGATTACTGTATACGGTATAGATAATGTGCCAATCACTCACTTTACCAAGATTTTTATTCATTCAATTGGCAAATAAACGAGTTCAAGTTTGGTTGTGTTCTCTGACTGACAGCTGGGCCAGTGCGACACCCCCACAATTATAATATGTTGGCGACGGGGATAAACTTTCAAAAGAGTGGCGGGATGAGCCTGAATGAAGAAATCGTTCGTTTCATCACAGAAATGGAGCACCGTCAAAACAAACTATTTGATGCTCTATTGTCGGAACTTAATTTGAATACTTAAGAACACGCAAAACCGCATTCAAAAGAAACATTGGCAAAGAGCACCCAAGAATTTAATTATGACATAAACTCCGGTATCACTTTCCAAGCATGATATGCGCGTTATGAACATATATTTCTTGTTAATGGTTTTGCATTGGACGAGCACGCAGGAGTCAGATTATTGATGCAAAAGCTCGGCCCCACAGAACATTCACAATATTGGAACTTTATTCTTCCTAAACCTCCAAGAGATTTCATACTCAAAGAGACAGTTAGCAAGCTTAAATTCATGTTTGGCGAGAGAACATCTCTATTTAACATTCCGTGAAATTTTCTCAAAATAAACAGAGCATCAGATGAAGACATGTTATTGTTTGCCGGCCGAATCAACCACGAATATAAACGATTTCAGTTAAAGATTATATCAGATGATCAGTTTAAGTCACTCTATTTTGCTTCCGGATTAACTTCATCGAGTGATGCCGATATTCGAACAAGACTGTTGTCTAAACTGGACACTGCTCAGCTATCTATTGAAGAGCTCATGACAGAATACCTACGCTTAGTAAATCTTAAGGAAGATTCACGAATAATTCAGACGGCCACAACGCCAAACGATGTTTCAATTTTTGACAAAATAACAAAAGTCCGACGAGACGATCAGAAAATTTTTAACCAAATAAATCAGCAGAACCAAGAACACCCTGCTGAAATTGTGGGCAGTGGCACTTTGCACGTTTTTGCATGTTTAACTCAACGCTGTAAAGCATGTGGCAAATATAGACACAGAGAAAGCAGTTTCTATACGAATTCCCAGAGAAACCTTAACCGAAGACAGTCAAATTTTGTATTCTCTACAAATAGTAAGTTGTTTTGCAGTCTTCAAAAATATATTCCCATCGGGATAAACGAACAGAATGCTTCGGATATCACAATCATCTTACGAAAATTTTGGAAATCTATTGGTGAGCCACAGCTGCAGTCTACATCTCGCATTGCTGAAAACGCCTCAGGAGAAAATCTCGCGTTCTTCGGTGAGTTGACATGTATTTTCAATTTTCGAGGTCATCAATGTTCTGGTGTGTGCTATGTGGCAGCTAACGACAACCTACATGTTTTGGGAATAAACTGTATAGAAATGTTAAAGTTATAGGGTGTGCCGTTTACTACCATTTGCAATCAAACGGAGAGTACACGGATAAATGAAATTGATTGTGTTTAACACAACCGAGTTATTTAACACAACGAATTTGCTGAAACACTTCTCCTCCAAATATTCCTGTGTATTCGCTGATGGTTTGGGTCGCTTTATTCAAATGGAAGGTGAACAACATTTAAAACCGGGATCACGCTCTGTGTTCCGCCCGAAATGCCGGTGCCTTGCGCAAGTCTTCATGCAGTCGAGGAAGAGTTAGACCGATTAGAAAGTGGAGGAGTTATCATCCCAATTATTTATTCACCATGGGGTGCACCAATAGTATTGGTTAAGAAAGCAAACGAAAAACTGAGACAATGTGCCGATTTCTCTACAGGACTAAACGACTGTCTTGAGACTCGGCAGTATCCGTTGACTGTCCCAGAAGACATGTTCGCACAACTAAATGGAGGCAGAATTTTTTCGAAGATACATTTCTCTTAGGATTGCCCTTAGCAATGGCATATATGAATAACGTGATCGTTGTCAGTTCGAACGTTACACCCATATTTGTCAGTTATTTTCACGAATTGAGGAATACGGATTTCAATTTCGTTCGGAGAAATGTTCTCTTATGTTCTCCAGTGTGTCTTACCTTGGATCCACAATAGACAGTAATGGTAGGACACATGACGCCAAAAAAATTTCAGAGGTAAAATCTATGCCTTTACCCCACGATTTTGCTTTTTTACAGTCGTTATTGCGACTAGTAAATTACTATCATAATTTTGTTCCTCAGATGAACAATCTTTTGACTAAAGGCGCAAAATGGATTTCGTTAAACGAGTGCCAAAAGGCATTTGAAAATATCAAAAAGATGTTATCTTTAGATCTGCTACTGACACATTACGATCCGAGACTTCCAATCATTGTTGCCGCTGATGCATCTCAAAATTGACTTAGAGCGATGTTATTACACCATTTCAGCGATGGTCGTCAAAAGGCCGTTATGCATGTTCCGCGTTCGCTGTTACCAGCAGAGAAACATTACAGTCAAACCGAAAAAAGGACTTGCACTTGTGTTTACCACTAAGAAATTCCATAAGGTGATTCATGGAAGACGCTTTACAATGTGCACAGACCATGAACGATTGCTATTAATATTTGTCACAAAAAGTATTCCAGTCCATACAGCAAATCGACTCCAACGTTGGGCCATACACGTTTCAGCCTGTGACTTTGAGTTACGCTTCATGCCGACGCCTTATCGCGGCTAATCATACACCATCCACAACTGCAAGAAGAAGAATTTGTTGTCGCCGCTATCAATGCGGATGAAGAAATGCGTTCAGTTTATCAGATATCGATACGTCAACTATCCATTACAAAACAGGATATTCGACGGGAAACTATGAAAATTATACACTATCAACGAAATGGTTGGCAAGATGAGCGGTTGGATGCCATGTGCGAGCATTTTCGCCACGGAAGGTTCGCGCTTTCTATGATTGATGACTGTTTAATATTGTACGACCGTGTTGTTATCCCTAAAATTCTGCAGTCTCTGGTGTTAGAGCCGTTTCATACGGGTCACCCTGGAATCAATCGAATGAAAGCACAGGCTCGCTTGCTTAATGACCGTTCATGGATCGTGATGTTGAACAAACGGTTTGATCGTGCCAAAATTGTGCCACTGCAGCCAAATTACCGCGTAAAGTTGATCCCGTGTCGTGGCCAGCGCCAAAAGGTCAATGGAGTCTCATATATATTAATTTTACTGGACCGATTGACCAAGTCAGTAATCTGGTCGTTGTAGACGCATACTCAAAATGGCCGGAAATTGTCACAATGAGTGCCTCCACGGCGTCAGCGACCATAGCACGCTTGGAGGAACTCTTCTCAAGATTTGGTAATCCGGACACTTTGATTAGCGACAATGGACCACAACTTAGATGCGATCATTTTAAGGAATTTTGTTAAAGGCGTGCTATTACCCACATTTTTAGCCCAATATATTATCCCCAATCTGACGGACAAACGGAAAGATTTGTCGATACATATAAACGGGCAATGATTAAATTGAAAGGAAAAGGGCAGCGTAAGTCGAATCTGACGAAATGTTTACTTACTTACCGCTCTACCTCAAATCCAGCAACACCGAATAAACTTTCACCAGCAGAATGTCTTCTGGGACGACCCATACGAATAGCAAATGAGGCCATGCTACCGAATACTAATCCACGATCGGACACTCAATCAAATCTCGACGCACACACTAAACACAAAAGAGTCTACAAGTCTGGAGATACGGTTTATGTACGCCTGTTCAGAAGAAACGGTTCATTCTGGGAGCCTGCCGTTATTATACAACCTGTCGGAACCGTTCTTTATAAGGTCCGTTCTGGGGGAGTGATACAAATGAGACATATCAATCATATCAGAAGACGCCAGACGAAGTTCACTGAAAACTGAAAAATATATTTCCTTCAAAATTGCCCAAGAAGCAATATTGATTTAAGTTCGAGATTGATTAGAATTTCATTCATTTACATTCTCGTAACTCTGAATTTATTGTAACGCAAATTCCCAACCGCCATCTGGATAATATTCATATTCAATTTGGACGTGAGCGGGTACATCTCCCACGAGATTTAAGCGGCCAATTTTCGGGGAATCTCTGCAAATTGTAATCATAATTTAGGGTCATGCTAACGTTCACCGTTCCATCAATTAAGTTGCTTATGGGATCTACCAGTTAACTTCTCGAAAAGCTATCTCTTGTCGAAAGTCGGAAAGAAGCTGGCGGTAGCTGGCCCAGATGGTACACTTGTGATAACTGGGGTGCCGAGAGTACGCGACTTAGGTATAGAGATTTCTGCGGACTTCAAATGGGCTGATCAATGTGCAGCTGCTGCACATCGTGCTAGGAGCGCGCTGTTTCGCCTTCGATCAGTTTTATCCTGCAGGTCCCCGGAGGTTTTCATACCGATATACAAGGCTATCGTTAGACCTCATCTCGAGTACTGCATTCAAGCTTGGTCACCTTATCTTGAAAAAGATATTGCAAGGCTTGAGGGGGTTCAGCGCCTTGCTACTCGTATGATCGAAGGGCAATCAGGTAGATCTTATGAGCAAAGACTATTAAGTCTAGGGCTCTTTTCACTGAAAAGAAGGCGGCTGCGTGGGGACCTGATAGAAACCTTCAAGATCATGGCCGGTTTTAGTACTGTTCAACCAGGTGAAATGTATGTTCTCGCACCCAATGTGGGTACTCGAGGTCACCCTCTGAAACTGGCCAAACAACATGTCAGGTCTAATGCTCGTAAGCACTTCTTCAGTGAAAGAGTAGTAAGCTACTGGAACTGCCTACCTGAAGATGTCGTGAACTCTAACTCTGTAATGTGTTTCAAGAATAGACTTGATGCCGTATGGAGCTCATTATTTCCTGCATTTTGCCCCTAATTGAGTATTGATATTGTATTTACCTGGTCTTTGAAATGCATTAATGTCTCCTCACCTTTGGTGAGGGGAGTTTTTGCTCTACATTCCAGGTAACCATCCTACCAGAAGAAATCTGTGAACCTATTTTGTTTGAAGTGGTGGGCGCTCTTTTTGGCATACCACCGGAAGAAATCTGGACGCTGGATTGGCGACCTAGCCACATATCGTCCTGTGCAACCTGAACCTGAACCTGAAGTGACACAATATGTAAATTTTCCCGGCAGGGTGAAATATTGAAGCGATCCGTTGCCAAATATAAACAGTTGGCATTTCACGTTGACTAAAGGTATTAGACAAATAAATTGGGTTTTGGGCTGCGCAGTGTGCCACCGCTGCACAACGAGCTAGAGGAGAACTCTTTAGGCTTAAATCCGTTCTGACATGTAGAACGCCGGAAGTGTTTATTCCTTTATATACGGCGATTGCGGGCCGCATTTAGAATACTGCGTGCAAGCCTGGTGCCCCTTCTTTCAAAAGGACATATTACTATTAGAAAGAGTCCAACGACTGGCTACCAAAATGGTTGAAGGTATGTTTGGGAAACCCTACGAAAAACGTCTAATTTCTTTAGGTCTCTTCTCCCTTCGGCGTCGGCGTCTACGGGGTGACCTCATAGAAACTTTCAAAATCCTGAAAGGCTTAGGCGACGAGGGCTGTCAAATCCTGTTCTCTCGAGCGATCAACCAATCAACTAGAGCACATACATTGAAGCTCGCGAAAAACCACAGCCGTCTGAATCTTAGACAACACTTTTTCAGTGAAAGAGTGGTAAGCTTCTGGAACAAGCTGCCTGAGGAACTAATAGCTTGCACATCAATAGGTGCATTCAAAAGGGGTTTAGATGCCTTGTGGCTTGGGCTTTTTCCAGACTTTTTCCCGTGAATATGCAGGTTGTCTGTCGTCAGAATTGTCCATTTTTTGTTCATTTTGAAATTATATGGTCTTGACCACAATTTTTTAAAAAAAACAACAAAAAAATCCTGTTATATAATGCCTCGTTTTAAATGTCATGTTTTAAATGTACGCACCAATTTTCCATAGCTAACCTCTCACCGGCTTGGTGAAGAGAAACCCTTTCCGTTTTTCTCAGTCGCAGCTACAAATTCTGGGACCAAAGGACGGCTTGGAAAACATCGGACGTACCTTCGCATACGACGAGAATACCAGAGGGAAATGAACCAACTTTGGCAGTGGTGGGCGCTCCTTTGAAGCTTTCCACAGACGGAAATTCTGGACGCTCCATTGGCTTATCCCTTGGCGGCGCGATCGTCGAGGATATCCAAATCACAATAAGAAAAAACGCTTTGGCAGTGGTGGTTGCTTCTCTGCAGCTTTCCACCGAAAGAAATTCTGGACGCTCGATTGGCTCGTTAGCCACATACTGTCCTGTGCAAACTGAACTGAACTGAACTGAACTGAACAAAGAATAACTATGTTCAAACAAATAGTCACAAAGTGATCCCTTCCCAATAGCTTAAGATGCTAAGAAACGAGTAAATTACCGTGTTGGTCACATTCCGCACTTACACACCACAACTGGTTTCTGGGTATGTCTTACCATTGGGTGTAAAAAGTAAATTTAATTTCAGCGAAAGTTAAAACATTCTACATTCATTAATCATCGCGGTACGTTCAAATTTGACGTGCTTTCTATTACGCACTCTGAAATTATTTTCTGGCTCACTATTCCATTACTGATTACACAATGATTAATGCTAGTTGCTTGAAAAATTCATGTCACCGAAAGGTATCTAAGGGTATTGAGTGCCATACTTGCAAGAGATGGGCTCATCCGAAATGTTCGGGAATACATCCCGAGCATTATAAGGTGTATGTAGCGCATCGTTGGCTTCAATGGATGTGCAGCGAGTGCCAATGGGCCGCGAAAAAGGCATTCTCAGAAAAACCCAAAATCGCTTCTACCGGGCAACCTGTCACTTCAAAACAGCCTAACCGTAAAAAATCTTATGCTGAAGTTGTGAGGGAGAGCACAACGAGGACCAACAAATCGAATCTTACGGGGACTAAATCTTCTCGTCCTAAAAAGCCACGCGATAGCACCAAAGAAGCTATTCCGTCAGTGAAGGCTGATTCGATTGTTATTACGAGAAAAAATTCTCGTTCAAAAAGCCTCGAAACAGCA
>JACCGJ010024335.1:0-15987 GCA_013407085.1 Atriophallophorus winterbourni
GTGACAAGACAGCCATCAAGATCGAGGTGGATAATCGACCCGAACAGAGATTAGTAAAGCATGGTAAAATACGTCTGCAAAAGAGTGCCAGCCTTTTATGAAATAATATAGACCTTACGGATATAAGGGCATGGATAACAAGTATCATGTAACAGCAGTTTTACAGTAAAATTAGGAACTTCGCTGGGGATGTTGCGACGCAGAGAGCGTTGACAAACGTGGATAAATAAACACGCAAATCTGCACCTACTCATGTGTATCCTCCCATTCTTGCAACGTCACACCAACAGCGACAACCCGGTAGTCGTGCAACACATAGTCCTCGCTTTTCAAACTCGTCGTGTCCGGGAAGAAATCCGTGTGGATCGGCAAGCAAGCTGGAATCGACACCGACTTCCAGTCAACCCCTGCAGTATGAGGAAAGCGAATTAACATGAGTATTATAGTATAGTATGAATGCACAAGCCTGATCCAGGCAAAGTGCCGCACTGTCAGAGACTGCACGTAGGCGATACTACTGTCAGGTTGCCCAGGCCTAGACAGATATGAGAAATCGAGAATAAAGATGGTAGCGAGACTCCAGCCTGTTTCAGCATGCAGCCCACTACCGTTGGCCAATCAATTTAGCACGATTTAGCCATGCAGCACAGAAATGCTGCACGATTGCACATCCGTGCAATTAACGTGAACAAATGGAAGGTTGACAAAGAAACACAATCCATCGATTTTTTGTTTGGAGTTATGATCTAATAATACGGTATGGTATGAAAGCACAAGCCTGATCCAGGCAAAGTGCCGCACTGTCAGAGACTGCGCGTGGGCTAAGATACTGTCTAATAATAGATACTATCGAATAATAAGTAGTATATCAGGCTCGCAAAGCAGGTCGGTGGTTGCAACTCATCACGTTTGCGTACCCAGGACCTGGCATTCGAACCCACTTCTTTGCAAAGTCGAGGATAAATCCACATTCGCAACTTGAATTTTAGCACAATCGGTGCAATACATCACCGGTGACTGGAATATTTTTGAAACATTTCAATGACAGCACGATTGTTGATTTTTTGTTTGAAGCCAGAATCTATCAAAAGGGTAGTAGTATATGGAGATTTACCTTCGAGAGAAGAAGAAGAAAACAACCTTATTGGTGTACACGAATTTTCAGTAATTAAATATATAATGCGTATTTACACGCTTTTGCAGCATACCTCAAGACCGGTTTCGCGCTGGTTACACTCGTCAGACAAGGACAGGAGCTGTGCGCCCTGAACACGGGAGAAAAGGCAGACAAAGCGCTAACGTTAAAGCTACTATTGAACAAAACTGACATGATCACCAGATGTGCGTGCGAATGAACAGGCTGGCCATGCTAGCCTCGTATAATAGTGGCTTCAAAATTCAAATATAGACGAATGAAATCTTTCTTGTTTACCGTACATTGACTGTTTCAAATCCTGTAAAACCAGATCCGGGTGTCCATGCTTGATGTTGTCAAATAGCGCGAAATGGGTACTGGAGTTCAAGCGACAACAAAGCCAATAACACACGAGGTATTGCGAGTAAGCAACTTTCATACTCTGATGACCAGATGTTGAGTGAAATATTGTTTGTGCCATGCTTACTAGTAGAAAAACAAGCTGGCTCTATTGAGTGCTCAATCTTGGAGCAATAGCTGTGGATAATATTTTGCAGAGATGACACAGAAACAATAAATAACTAGTAATTAAGGTATATGATCCATGAATGCACAAGCTAGGCAAAGAGCTGCACTGCACGCGGGCGAAGATACTGTTACGGTTGCCTAGACCTACACAGTTTGAGAAAGAAAATAGAAATGAAAATGGGAGTGAGACTCTAGCGTGTTTCAGCACGCAGCACACTACCGGTGGTCAAACAATTTAGCACAGTGTTAGCCATACAACACAGAAGTAGTGCACGATTGCATATCCGTGCGCAATTAAGGTTGTGACGATTTGCCCTGTAAAGATGATTCGTAAATTGTAACCAACACCACACGAAGAAGTCAAAGAAAATGATTCATAAATAGTGGAATAGGTTTGACACCGATCATGAACCGGGGTTTACGAAAGCGATAAATGCAAAGAACGGGATAAGGCCGTTTTTGGAAACTTATCGTTTTAACATAGAAGCACGGATGTGCAATCGTGCAGCATTCATATGCTGTGCGGCTAGCATCGTGCTAAATTGATTGGCCAACGGTATTGAGCTGCATGCTGAAACACGCTGCAGTCTCACTACCATTTCTATCCCCCCCTCATATCTGTCTAGGCCTGGGCAACCTGACAGTATCTTAGCCCACGTGCCGTCTCTGACTGTGCGGCACTTTGCCTGGATCAGGCTTGTGCTTTCATACACACATAGAAGCTTCCGTAAATCAGAGATGTCAGCACGAACAATATTAAGTTTAAACTGCATTTCGCTGAACAACCTTAATAAATACACAGGCAATGGTAGACACTGAAATTGTTACGATAGACAGGCAAGATGAACATCGAATTCGCGCGCACACACACGCGATGTAAATCCTCAATGGTTTTACAAGAAGTTTAATTTGAGCCCCACTGTTAAATACAGTTCTTGCAAAGATACACTGTTTCGTTTGTGTGCAGGTGCGGTTATGATCAGCTGACCTGATTGCATGTAATCGCAAGCTGCGTGCTCACTAGGGGGACATGCCCATCAATTTTTACCGGGTGCAGAACCGACAGGCTAGAAGGTGGAGGTATCTCCCCATCAACCTTCTTAACCGCATTTGAACGAGTTTTCGTAATTTTAACTGACTCAGCTAGAACGCGCCTTAACAATCATACTTATAAAGGTCACAGATACAGCCTTGATAGGAGGTTTGCACAGAACGGGCACACTGCTGCGGCTACCCTAGAGTATTTAAAGTGTGCAAGCAGGCAATTCGATAGGAACTCTTTATACCGTCTTCATCAAATCAAAGCCGATTGTGGCCCGGTTTCTAATAACAATTATTTGCTCATTTTTCTGATAACAAATGCTAATGAAGTGAGATTGGCGAAACTATACTTGAAATTGAGAGGAATAACCACAGTATCTATCTATCCATCTATCTATCTATCTATCCATCCATCTATCTATCTATCTATCTATCTATCCATCTATCTATCTATCCATCTATCTATCTATCTATCTATCTATCTATCTATCTATCTATCTATCCATCCATCCATCTATCTATCTATCTATCTATCTATCTATCTATCTATCTATCTATCTATCTAGCTGGCAAACGCTACGAGATCACATTTGTTGAAAGAGTACTGTTAAATAGTTAGCATAATAACCACGCGATCAAAGAACGAAACAAATTAAAAACCCGAAACATCAAACCCCAAAACGGAAACAATAATGAAAATGAAAACGCGAAATCGATCATGGTGAAACTTACCGATTAGTGTTAACGAATCCATCAACGATGCTGTTGGTAAAATTAAAAATGAAATGATGTCCGATCCGTCTGGAAGATGTATGCTTTTAAATATCAGTAAACAGGTACAAATAAGGCGACTCTCTGTCTATAGTCATATAACGAATAATTTTAATATATTATACAGTTTTTTTCACGAAGCAGTTTGAGTTGGCCAGCCAAATAAATCAGGTTGGGTCACAAGTCGACTACCGTGTACAGCTCTTGTCAAATTGAACAATTAGTACTATCCCCTAACTCCGACGAAACCTGCACAACGTTTAAAGGAAGTTTCCCAGTGGCTTAGAAGTAACAGCAGAACATATGTTTGGCTAGATCTAATCACGAATACACAAACCGTCTCGTGCCGCAAATAGTGTGCAGGATCTCGGAGCCTTTACGTACGGAAATGATTGCAGAGAGCATCGATGTCGAGACAATACTAAAGTTGGATTACTTTCGAATCGAACTTCAACTGATCTTGTGTACGTGTCAACTCCATTTAGGTTAACGTTTGTTGACATTCCCATTCATCAAAAGCAACCACTGGTTTCAGATAGAAAAGGTCGAGCGCATGCTGGATGAATGAAATCATCAGCATCATTTTGATGGACAGCGTTACATTGGTAGCAAGCGCCGAGCGTTTAACTGCTGTAAAACCATGACACGTCAAAATCTTAGGATATTTAAAAACTAGTGAACCCGTAGAAGCCACAGATACACTGGGAGGAGGTGTCTACATCGCGAACTAAAAACACGCTTTCGCTAAAGTATTGTGAACGAGCAGAGCGACATCAGCACGGCAGCCTCGTTGCGACTTTCCCTGCCACGCATCATCACAAACTATCTTTACCACTTCACTTGACAAACATACACGATTAATCAAACACTCGCAGAAGATGTCTACAATAAGACCGCCCCTGAACACGAGTTTGAGCCACATCACTAAGAGTAAGAAGCCGCGGCAAATCCTGACCTCTCTCTGAAAGACGACTCGCGCCGATAAAACCAAAAGTATGGAGCCAAGCCAAGTGTCGAACAATTTTGAATTGCACACAGGTAGCACATCGTTCATCGATATATAGGGGATAATGCCAAGAAGACTGCACGTGTCATCACATGTAGCTAATTGTCGGGGCAAACAATTTAAGACGATGTTACACGTGTGGTACATAGGTACGACACCATTGCGAATTGGTGCAATCCACGAGAAGAGTGTGATCGGGTTTCGTTAGTGTTAAATGCGTAAAAAACAGTTCGAATGTAGCGGCACCGTAGACAAGTTGAGACTGGACAATAAGGTAAATGCTCACGCTCACAGTCGAGCGCTTTTCCACCAAAAGACAAGAGCTAGTGAAAGCAAACACTAGGAAAACGGGTAATTTCTCCAAGGTCTAACGCACATACAAGGGGGCCTTGCGAATTCATGATAACTAGGCATTGAAGGCAGTGAGTACAATCATGAAAACCAGCAGTAAAGTGTAAGTGCGGTGAAGAAAAGCAACAAAACACATGGGTGATGTATAAGATTCTTGAATGTTTGAATCCAAATCACTCAGGGATCGTGCGTTTCAAGCGTTCGTTGTAAGAAACTTTTATAACATTGGTTCCAAGGAAAACAAACAGAAACCGGTAAGTGAGAGTAACCCAATAAATTCGATAGATCAAAACTCTGATTAAAATCTATTTATACCAACAACTAGCAAGGCACAGGTAGCTACCGCTTTAAGATATGATCAGTGATAAATGGTACACATAGAATAACTGAAAATGCTGAATTTTATCTTGCATTAAATCACCTGTGACTCTACAAGTGGCTTGTATTTAAACAAAAGGTCAGTAGGCAAAAAAAACAACAACAGACACAATGGCGACAACAGATTCAGTGTGCATTAGCATTGTTTCCAAATCGGAGCCATCCTTTGTAATCCGAGTCGAACCATAAGCAGTACCAAGACAGGCTTGGAAGAATGATGACTACAAACTTTTGTTAGCATGTGTCAATCATCATTTGAACAGCTGCTGCCTTCCCCAAAATGATCCCAGAAAGACATCATGAAGTATGTTGATGTAAACAATGGGACATATTATCGGTTCCAACTACAAATGGCAGACTGCTTCAATCGTTAGCACGTATCAGTTCAGTGAAGCGGACGTTATGGTGATAGTGCTCATCAAACAAACAAAAATAAGTGTAAACTAAACCAGTCAATAAGTAAGCAGGCCAACAGAGATGTAGACGGTGTAGGGTATGATATTATAAAGTTATCCTAGCTATAACAGCAAAAAAACGAACAATGGTATTGGAGTACTGACATTCCCTGCAAGCACATAGCGCTACATACGATGGGCTGTTTATTTCTCACAATGTGTATACGGTGATAGAAAGTTGGGTGAACCCGAATATTCGTCGTAGTTTTATATCGAATCATTGCGAATAGGGACTTGGAACCGTTTTGCGATTGTCATCGAAACAAATCAAATGCCATTTGAAAAGTATGTGCTAGAAACGGAAGCAGCCGTTAAAATACGGTTGCTCGAAAGGTGGCTTGGTACACTGCGAAATGACCACATTGAAAGGAAGAGAGGTGAACGCGGAAGGAAATATCGTCGAAGCTCTTGAGGAAATATTATTATTTTCCTCAAAAACTCATTATAACTTATAATTTATGATTCTCGATTCTGATTGGTCGATTTGTCGGCCATATTGTGTTTCGCCAGAAACAGCCTATAAATACAGACGAGACGCAGCCTAATGGCTTTTTGGTCAGAGACGGTAAAGCTCGTTGTTCTTGCTGCGCGTAGTTTTGGGTTTAGTTAGTCAATTGTGACTAATAGCGTAAAGGTTTCTTAGTGTTAAACATTTGGGTAATTATTACTTGGGTTCTACTCTGGTAATATATAACAGAAGTCACGGTGATTTAGCATTTCGAAATCGCAAAAATGGTTGACTACTGAGGAGATAAATCTGTTCTAATTTACCCCAGTAAGTCCATGGGTATTTCCGCTATCTACCCCACAGAGCAATTGCGAATTCACAGAGTCTTCGTATCGCATGAGTCAAGCGAAAAATCCTTCCCACCGACGCTAGACGGATTTTTAGACATCTTTCTTGATAACAGTCACGATAACTAGAGTTAAAGGACGCGTTTCGCGGATAAATCAAAGTAAACATGACATGCGATCAAGCAATCCTGAGGGGAGACGTGAAGCGCATTACAACGAGTGCTAATCACTAGCTTTCGAATGATATTCACAAGACCACCCTCCGACACAACGCAAGAGAGAGAGAGAGAGCATGAAGCACCAAGACAATCGACGGCTACAGAGAGGTCGTCGTAGGAAACATGAGCAGATGATCAAGGTCAGGCGCTATCAGGTCAAATAATCCCAGTGGCGTGAGATCAAGTGACAACCGGCAAGAACATGCCGAGGACAGTTTGTATATGAAATAGAAAAACATGTTAAATACTGTGTTATGTGCATAATAAATGCATTTGACCAAGCGGCGTTTCATTTTGTTGTGGGAATCCGTACTTAGTGTTGGCCAGATGACCTCAGGGATGAACGGGGACACTAACGATAAGTGTGCGTGTGAAACGAAGGGGATGACTGGTTAACTATTCGATCGAGTGTCCTTGAACCCGACGCAAACAATGCAATACACTTTTAAACAGGGAACGCGATTCAGACTCGAGTGTGACCCCTTACACTCTAAGTGATCGAAGCAATGCATACCACCAAGCACACACACATTCGATCGAGGAGCCCAAAAGCTAGGATCTCCGCGGCAAAACGAGCAGGATCGAATCCCACGGAGGAGGCAAAATCGACCATCTACAAGCGAGCAAAATCTCAATCGTGTTTGATTATCAGAAAATGCCCATGGGATTGAGTTTCGAGGTGGTCTGACAAATCCAAATCAGGCCAAGCGTACTGCCTCAATCACATCGCTCATCAGAAAATTGTCTTTCACCAAACATAGTTTGGAAGTGAAGTATGCGTGATTGGCTACGGGTGGGTGGGTTTGTTTGAGAGGCAGACAGACAGCCAAAAACAGCGAGCTAAGTTGTAAAGATGGGAACAAATTGTTGTTTCTGAATAAGAAGAAGAAACGATATTTTAAGTGCATAAAGCTAAAAGGGGAGGTGAATCTTGAGAAAAGAGTGTAATCGAAACAACTAGTGGACAATGATGAATAAGCGGTCATTAGTGGAGGAGCTGGTTGAAAATAGGATAAAGGTGAAAATGATAACCGGAAAATATAACCCAGAGATAACGTGGACAAATGTGTTATCATAAGCTAATAGAGTCAATAGCAATATAGCCTGGTAAACCTTAACTCCATTAGTAATATGTTGCTCACATCCCCCGCACATACAACACATTACTTTGGTCATCCATAAGCGCTTTGAGTGCTTGACCAAGAATCACTTTGTGATTCTGTGTTTGAACATCGAGGTTCGTTGTACGAACCCTATTTAAAAGTGGCACTCAAGTATATCTTTGCTTAACTTCATTAATTATGTAATTTTACGCATGTGGGCTACAGTGTTAACAGAACTTGACTGTGTTCACTTGTATTAGATTGATGTAAACACACGCCTTATTTAGCAAATCGACCACTAATCATGGTTATGTCTATGTGACTCGACACGCACTTGTAGACTGCCCATCAGATCAATCATAATCAGAGAGAGCATTACACCGGTAGCATGTACCGAATGCATAACTTCCACACACACACACACGCTGCTCAGCGGTAAGGTCAACACAAAGGTGGTAGGTGGAATGCTACATAGTCATCGATCGATTGGAATAGGTTTGGGACCGATCGTGTATTCATAATGCAAAGAAATTTGAGTGCAATCGGTTAGAGCAGGTTTTGGGTAACGTTTCACTTCTGACACCGAAGCTTCGTCAGACCAAGTGTGATAGTCAAAACAGGGAACATGAATAAGTAGTAGTCAACCCCCCACCTTAACGCTAAAATGCCTATAGTACGCCTGTAGTGTATCACGTCTCGTGGGAATGACCAGGATCAGTGGTCGATTTTTCTCGCAATGTGTATCCACGTCAATCTAATACAAGCGAACACGATCAAGGCCAGTTGACACAGCGGCCCACATGCGTGAAAGTACATAACTAACGGGGCTAAGGTTAAGCTATTTTTGAAGCAAAACAAAATCTAATTAAACAGTAGGTATAATGTGAACAAAAACTAATGACTTTCACATCAGTGCCGAGCGAGAATTCATCGAAGCGTGGCACTCAACAACGACATCAAGAAACCAGCAGCTTCAATTAGCTTCAACCTATGGACCAATGAAAACTCGATGGACAAGAATGCAACACATGAATTCCACCTACCAACGGGAATGATGGCGAACGGACAAACCGATGAATACCAATTTCAAGTCCCTTCGAAAGGATGTATCTTCGCCAGATCAAGGCTACAAAGTGTAGGGAAAATCAATAAGTAGATTTGCTGTTGCTAATATATCCCGCGCGTATACCACACAAACGTTTCGGGTGACTTTTCCTTATCAAACCGAGACAGTAGGATTAGCTTTAGCGAGCCTTAAAACAATAGTCAGACGGCAAACAAAGATAGGCATTGAAAACACTGTTATACAGAGGTTCACTGAACCTAGTCTTACTGTCTCCACCTCACGATGGAAAACACCCAGCAAGTGTTAGTAGTGTGTAACTGATGGGGATGTGAGCTACACTACTGTTATACAGAGTTCGTCAAATGAACTACGGTGTTTGAATGTAGAACCACAGTGATTCCGCTACATGTACTAAAAACGTTACGGATAACAAAGATATTGTGCGGCTTCCATTCCATTCACTTACATTTTACTACCGATTTCAGCCTGTTAGTTCGCATCAGATATAGACTATGTATTTACGTAGTTCACCGTTTCTACGGCGGATTATAGGCATACACTAGGCTTTCCTTCCATTTGGATCGGTCTATTGCGAACTCCCATTTGTTTGAAGAGTATGTTCCTTTCACTCACTCACTTCACAAAGCTTCGGATAAGAGCTCCGTTAGGCCATACTCCTGTTCAACGGGATCACAACTCCAAAACCAGCGAGGTTTTCACCAGTTCTTATACCACCGTTGTTGATGATCATAAGCGAAATGGGGATTCTCAGGAGTCTTCAGAGGTGTCTATTTGCAAGCCTTTGAACAACATTCGTGTTTCAGAACCGTAGATCAACACTGGCTTGACTGAAGCGTAAATTGCATTTACTTTAGTAACCATCCTCAGAACATTAGAGCGGCATATTTTCTTCAGTTGTCGAAACAATGCATCACTTCCAATTTTGTAACTACGACACTACCAAAGTGATCACAACGCTATCGCCAGTACCAAGATTGAGGAGCGTAGTTTTCTGTGCATGGATCTTCAACAGCCAACGCGAGCGGATGACTTTGTCAGAATCATGTTTTTTTTGTAAGTGTGACAGGAGGGCCGCGTATTCTGCGAAACCGAGATCTTTTAAATCGTTTTAGTTTTATAATCAATGCCTCTTACGGTTAGTGGAAATTTTAATAACCCAATTTATAAAGAGTAAGAAAAGGTGAAAGCAAACAAACCGACTGGCTTCACTCCGGAACGTAGTGAATAACTTTCCGTGACATGTGATTTATGTATAATCCGGCAATCAATGCCATAATTAATTGTCAGAGTTGACCAAATTAATCCGAACAACAGTGGCTTAGCATTTTTCAAGATCTACGCTATTGAACGCATTTTCTAACCTGAAGAAGTTGACAAGGAGAGCTGAGTTTCACCCTATGCAGACGGGTAGGGACAGCAAGATTGAGTTCCGTGAAAATTGAAGCGGTGGTTGAATTGCAAACAAAGTTTGGCTTTAAACTAACCGCTTTATAAGGTTCATACAATGAACCACGGTGTACAGAACCAAATGGCGTATCGCACATAACATTAGGAACGAAAACAGACATCAAGTGAGGATTAAAATCAAACAACCCGTGGTATGTGTAACGAGTAAAAACGAGTCACACCAAGAAATTACCGGTCTTTGGATTGTCCAATTCAGGGCGTTTCGTCGAGATACGCTGGAAACGCTCGATCGATTCCCGTGCCGCGAGCAATAATGGTTCGATGTCAGTCACATGATCTGGAAGGTGAGAAGCGGTCAGCATGAAAGAACAAGCAGAACGCAAAATATCAATAGACTAAAATGCGGGAATGCAAATGAGAATGCAGTCAGGTACAAAGAGAAGCTGCACAAAGAAGGTTAAACATAAATAACGGTTGGCCTACGCGAGGGTTATTTACACCCGGCTTCAAAATATATTTCGTTGACGGAAAGACTATGGTGAGTTTCACCTTGAATACATGTATGCGCGAGTATTTGTTGCGAATCTGTTCAAAAAGGAAATTTACGAGCAAACGGTAAATTAGAACAGGGAAAATGACAAACCAGAACCCACCAACTTCACCTGGATCAACTGGGAGAATTCAACAGACACGATAAATGCATAACAAATTTTGAAGAGGAGATTTAACTTAATAATAACACGCGATGATCGATCAATCAAGTCGATTTGCGAGGTTTCAATTGAAAAAACGTTGGGAGAAGTTGATTAAATTATCAAACAGCCACGTACTTGCGAGGTTTGTGGGTGGTTCGGCAAGACGATTGGAACGAACCGCAGAAGGGCTGCACACATAGAGGGAGAGAAGAATTAGGAACAGGTTAAATCAAAAAGATTGCGGATAGCTAAATTCACGAAAACAGCAGCAAGTACCGATTGAGGAAAGGTAGACTTTGCTATATTCGAGACCGTGGTACATTGACTGGCAGTTGCAGCTTATGCAAAATGCAAAAATACTATAGCGTTTGCGACTGACTAGTACTATCTGATTAGTGATTCGACTAGATTAAAATTATGACTAACAATTGAAGGCTTAATCATTATCATCATCATCACGCAGAGCATTACTCTGAGAGAAAGCACCGAGTGCTTACCTGTCATGGAACCATGACTTGTTAAAATCATAAAAAGATGGGGGAGGATAAGACCGAGTCTGCAGAAAATTAGACACAGACAAATTGGGATGAAGAGCCTACACCTCGAATCAAACATGCATTCAAGCGAATGTTGCAAACAAGTAGAGAGACATCAGCGTTCCAGCTTCCTTGTGGCTTTCACTGCCACAAATCATAACAAGCTTTTCTGGCTACTACGTACCACGATATACAACATTAGTATATGGTATGAAGGTATGAAAGCACAAGCCTGATGCAGGCAAAGTGCTGCACATTCAGAGACTGCACGTGGGCTGAGATACTGTCAGGTTGCCCAGGCCTAGACAGATATGAGGGGGAAATAGAAATGGTAGTGAGACTCCAGCGTGTTTCAGCATGCAGCTTACTACCGGTGGCCAATCAATTTAGCCCAGAAATACTACATGATTGCACATCCGTATATGCGTAAAAACACCGAAAGATGATTACAACAAGAATGACGCTGCGCACAATTTTTTGCTTTATCACAAAATGCAATAAGGCATTGCGAATTGGGATATCTTAGACCCCAACCTAGGAAACGGTTCACCTCAACTACAGCCAATTCAATTGACAGAGCCTTCATCTGATTGCTAAAAGAGCAAAGTGGATCGCATTGACAAAGGCAAACTTATATAAAAACCGATGGGCGTTTTTAACTTTATAATGTTTGCGACCACTGTGTATTGGTTTCGCGACTAGAATAAAATTCCTGCTCACAGTAGAAGGCTCCATAAACCTAATCTATCAGTCTCGAGCAAATGATAGAAAATAGCTAGAAACGGAGTGGGGTGCAGGAAAGTTGAATACGCGGGTTTGCAGCATAAATCAGAAACGTGTTGACCTCAAGTCAGATATGAAATATTCAGAAACAAAAGCAGATGGACAAGTTTAAACACTACTACGAGTCGTCAAACGAGCCTAAAGTAGTGCGGACTTGAAGTGAACCGGTTTTTACCAAACCGACTCACAAATCAGATTATAGTGTTGTGGTAACGAGATTTCCTTGTGAAAGATGAGTGTTTTATTCTGTCACGTGAGTAATAAGCGCTTTGACCAATTGGCGTTATTCTGTGTTGTGGGATTCGTGGGAGAAAGTGATTAACACTGGGAAGCTTGAATTTAGAGGGAATTGAGACAAAATATCCAAGTGGACGCGACACGCAGGGGTCGACGTGATTAATGTTGGACCGTGCAAACAAAGTCCCAGGAATCGATAGCAGCAGAAATAATATTCACACAATGCCTACTGACAAATTATAAGTAGACTATACCCAAAATAAAGTGGCAAAAGAGATATAGGAAAAATACACTTACTCCGAACAGTTAGTGGAAACAATCTGTTCAGTAGAATCGCCGGCAGAAATTTCACTTGGTCCCCCAGGAGCAGAATTTGCCGACCGCTCATGCATCAACTCAAAATAAATACGCCAAATCTAAAGAGAAACGTGAGAATTTCAGGTTCAATCTCCTATACGGTTCAACTCACGTGAGAGAGGCCATGCTTCGATTGGTCAGGCGGCACGAAATCCCAACACGGAACACTTAGATGATTTCGATGTAGAACAAGTGGAACCCCATTACCTGTGACGAATAAAAGAATCGTCAATAGACAGCAAAATAATCTGTCAGCAATTCACAGAAGCCGATAGAGAAACCTAAGTCTACATGAGAAAACTTACAAAGAGGTCGCGCGAAAATCCATCGTCGGCAACCAGCGGTAACGACCGCACAGTCCGGTTGCGGTGAGGCGAAAAACGGATCGTGCGTTAAATTGTTTGGGAACAACTGAGAAGCCCCGCGAGTTCGTCGGAACTGGCGAAGTGTGCCTCGTTGCGTTTTGGCGGGATCAGTTGAATACTGCGGATCGGGCAGATTGTGTGAAGATGATGGGTCAGTGGTGGGAAGCGAAGAGTGATCAGCTCTCGAATCGTGCATAGAGGCGTGTGTAACCAAAAGAGAATTCAGTGGGCCGAGGTTGTGAGCAAACAGATTGCGTCGGGGCATGGATCCTAAGCGTTTGGAAAAAGTTGAGCGAAAAATTCCACTTTATTTTATTCGTGATCAGAAAACGTGAAACGAATGAAGCGACCGATTAATAATCAGATTCAGGATACAAGAACGCATTATCAAGAGCGTCAATCATTCAATAAAATGCATTCGTATCTATGTCATGTGCGTCTACAAGAATGTGCGCAAGCAAGCATCATTTACAGTGCGGAATGACTACCGGGTAACGTCAATTCGTAGGGCCACACCAACTTCCCGGTGGATTTTACTGTTATTAGGCATAACAAAGTTGCTTAATCACCTAAGCATCTCAGACAAAAGAATTAGACTACTTATTTGTAGACTGTGGATTTAAATGAAAACAATAACCATCATCAGAGTATTGCAAAATGTTCTAGTCACCGAGATGCACTGTACCTGTTGTTACTTTTTAATCCAAATACGGAGCTAATATTCAAGTTGCAAATGATGATTTATCCTCGACTATGCAAACAAATTCGGTTGAGCATAAACTCAGAAGAACGTCCGAATATCCGGTCATGGATGCGTAAACCTATCAACAACCACAAAACCAGTAGAGTGCTTCTAACCTGCTTTTCGAATTTCATTTGTAGATTCTGACTTCAAAGAAAAACAACCAGATGGATAGAGCAAGACCACCGAGGAATGCGATTTTTCGATTGTGTCGTGGGACAACCCGGCCCCGATTAGAGAAACGAAGAGTACCGACGTTAGCTAGACGGGATATGACGACAAAAAGATGGTAACGTAAAGGTGATACATACCACATAAATGAAATCAAAGTGAATAAATGTTGCCAATGAGGTTAACCCCATTAAACATGTGTTTGTACACATGTGATTGAACAGCCTTATCCAACAGTGGCATACAAGCGCTCCTTGTTTACCATTCCTCCACTGTTTCAAGCGCATGCGGATCCTGATCTTACTGTCCCTACCTGATGAGTGCAAACAGCACGAAACCGGTCGTGGAGTGTATGTGACGGAAAAGCATGCAAATGAATATTTTGTTTCATGGTTAAGGGTTTTACCCCATTAAACATGTGTTTGGACACATGTGATTGAACAGGTTAGTCGTACCAGCCTTATCCAACAGTGGCATACAAGCGCTCCTTGTTTACCATTCCTCCACTGTTTCAAGCGCATGCGGATCCTGATCTTACTGTCCCTACCTGATGAGTGCAAACAGCACGAAACCGGTCGTGGAGTGTATGTGACGGAAAAGCATGCAAATGAATATTTTGTTTCATGGTTAAGGGTTTTACCCCATTAAACATGTGTTTGGACACATGTGATTGAACAGGTTAGTCGTACCAGCCTTATCCAACAGTGGCATACAAGCGCTCCTTGTTGTCAACCGAAGTTTTTAACATCAGCGTATGAGCGTCTAGTTCTCAACGTAGGACTAGAATTCTCTCGTAGAAGGTTCGGTGCGGAAGTTTCATTGAAACTCATTCAATTCTTGTCTGTAATTTGTGGCTCAATTATCGAAGTTTAGGGGAACACCTTATATCCAAAACCGACATTGCCGACAAACAATATTTCATCCGATCTCAGTTCCGGTATCAAGGCATCATGCATTTTTATTCCTTATCAGGTCTTTGCGGTCCACGCTGTTTCATTAGTAGGAAGCTGTAAAGGCGATGTGATTTCCTTCAATGGACAAGGCGCTGGACTGTCTCAGTTATTCCCTAACTGTTGTGGGGACCCAGTTTAAACCTCTGGGTATGGTTAGGATCTGGGTTGAGTACATTTCTTGACATGAGAAACCGGGCAAGACTCGACCCTGGAACACTCCAATTTTAAGTCCACTGTGATACCACGGCCCCATGTATAGTAGAAAGTAAACTAGAGACAATAGCTGTAAAAAGCGCGAAAAATTAGATGCTTGAATGGTAGCCGACAAATAGTTGACTGTGGCCATCTAAATTTGTTGATCTATCACAGACGATGGCATTCTGGTAATTCAATATCCGTTCAACGTGGGGCCTGAGTGAAAATAACAGACTCACCGTGTGCTAAAGATGCGAAAGTCAAAACTGATTCTATGAATTGGCGAACGATTTTCGACTGTGCATTTTTTTCGGTACTGCGCCAGTAACACGGTGCTAAATAGATTTGCCAAAGGTGCTGAGCTGCATGCGGAATCACGCTGGAGTCTCACTGCCATGTCAAGTTTAATTTCTAATAACTGCTTAGACTTGGACATTATCTTAGTCCTTGACGCGCGACACTATGCCTGGATCCTGGCTCGTAATTTGATACATTCAAACATTATTGTGTGGCTATGGCTAAGTGTGGTCTCCCATAACATTCTCAAAGTTTATCATCATCACCTAGCTGAATTTATGTCTGGACCAAGACAAGGAAATTCACAACGTGAAGTCTACTAAACTATCCTGGTACTTTGCTTCAATCCGGGCCTGTAATTTCATATATAAATATAAACAT
>JACCGJ010024336.1:0-37809 GCA_013407085.1 Atriophallophorus winterbourni
AATACCCATTATAAACAATCACAAATCAAATATTTAAAACTGTGTCGGTTGTTCACTTCTATAACATTTTAACATTTCACAATAAATATGTCAATAACCTGATCACCCGAATGAAGGCCCGGATAGCACTCGAGTTATCATCGACTCTAGCATAAGTCAAACAAATCGGAGGACACAATCAAAATCAAAAGTGGCTTCAATCTCTCAGTAGCATTCCTCGATTTATATTCTGGACGATAATTTGGTTTATCAGACAATTACAGTCTTAATGTACCCTCACACCGACTCTAATGATATTATTATTGCTAATGTTGATTGTTTGCTAACCACTGAAGTCCTAGATACTTGTCCTACTTGTGATGAGCTCAATGGAGCACTCTCCCGCTTAGAAAGCGGAGAAATATTTCCATCGGAGTTCATTAAATACTCAGTAAAGCCTAATTACAACCACTGCATAGTTCGCTTTTTAATTGCTGACACGTGAAACGGGTTCCGCAAGTGATGCGATACACCAAGATCATGGCGTTATTTGAGAAAATGTTTGATAGACGCGACTACAATAACTAGCAAGACATCTTTCTTCTGAATGTTTTAAACAAGTTTTGATACATTTTAACGAATCTTATATCTATATGTCAAATCTTCAATAAATTTGTTAATTGCGAAGCATACTGTTTACGTTCTTTAAAATAATAAGGTTAAATGTATTGGTTCTTATTGAGAATCAAGGAAATTCCCCAATATGGTGTAACGCGCAAAATCCCAGGTATTCCAGAACCAACGAGAATTTGTCAATAAAAGCGGATTTCGCGCGTAACTCCATATTGGGGAATTTCCTTGATTCTTAATAAGAATCAATAGTACTCAATAAAGAATTTTCTTCAAGAAAGACTGAACAATATCATGCTGGCGACCAAATTCCATTTTTTAAAATACGTCGCGCTCAGCAATATCCCTCGCTACCTGGGATGTAAATACAATGTTCAATTGCGCTCTTCGCATCGCCAACGCAATAATGTAGCAAGTACATCAACTTGCGATTTTCGCTAGTGGCGATGCGGAGAGCGCAATGGAACATTCATCCGATGCACACACACGGGAACTCGAATCAGCATAAATGATGAGCACGTCGACTGGTGACACTTCATAGTTCGATGTAGCACCACCACAACCTTCCGGACTTTTCCGCCGATCACGTGAAATGGACATATCAGCATTTCGGCCAGATCCCCCGTCGAATCCGAAATCAAATACAAGTTTCGTGGGAATATCCAGATGTGCCTTCAACAGACCTTCTGATCGCGTCGTCACATCAGTCTCAGAAAAACAGTGTGGGAGGCGATATTGACGGAACAGAAAAAGCAACACCGACCCCCAAAGCCAGCATGGCTTTCGTTCCACGCGGACTTTCTGTTCCTTTCATCCTTCATCAGATCTTCACAGTTGTCAATCGAAGGTATTTTGTCATTAACAAGATTTTGCTCCGATGCACACACGGGAACTCGAATCAGCATGAATTTGCCCCTTACGACAAACTATGGTTGGGAGTCCGGTTTCCGTTAGTTCGATGTTGCGTGAGACTCCGATGAATGCCGCGGGCTCGAAGCGAAATTATGATACGCATGTTGACGGATTGCCTGAGATAGACATTGAGAGGTTCGATGGCAATCCAACAGATTTCTGCAAATTTATCAAAGATTTTAAACTGACTGTCGATGACCGCGTCACTCAATTCGGGACGTTTCATTGATTGTCAAATACAATCAAAGGTACTCAAATATTGGGGTCAACCGGGTTAATCTGGGTCAATGTCAAAACAATATCGTGTACGTACCAAGTTGCGTACTCGAGTCAATATTAAATCAAGTTCAAATGCCCGACCGTCCCACGCAATCGAAATTACGACAAATTGTGCGCAGTAAATCAAGGTCAAAATAAGCAAAAGGGTCCGTAAAGCAATAGGATAATGACAGGTCAGAAAAACAGTGTGGAAGGCGATATTGACGGAACAGAAAGAAGCAACAAAAGGTGATTAATCATTTTTACAGAAAATGAATTTGTGTTCTGTTATTGCACAATTTAGTATAGTGAGATCAGGAAAAATGTAAGTGTCCTAAAGATTACAGACATTCGGGTGATGGGGATCATCGAAGTAACACGTAATCAGGAATAAGCTGGAATGTCAAATTTTTTAGTAGTTATTGATCGAAATTTCAGTCTTTTATGAAATAAAAACAATTTTTGCGATATGAATTAATGTGCAAGACAGATGTTGAATCTCTTGATATTGAGCCTGAACGCTTGCAAGTACATTCTCTCGACCGCTCACTTAAGATGAACATTGAAGAAGTGTAGATACTGCTTCTGGCTGCTAATTGTAGCTCATAAAAATCGCGGGCATCTAACATCGTTTGTCTGAATGCCTTTAATCACAGTGAGTCTCATGGCAGAGATTGTTTCTCCCAGATCAAACTAAATAGTTATTCGGACCGCTGTAGAAGACGAAACGTTCATGCAATTGAATTTTAATACAAGGTTTAAATCCAACCTGCGAGGCAAATAACACACACTAATATTCTTATGCGTTGTACACGGAAAAGAACGCTGTAGCGGATAGCTGAGAATGGATTATGAGGCTGCGTGTATTTTACTTATATCCACATACAATTTTGACTCCGATACAACCACAGAATAACGAAAACCTTGCGTGGACAAAGAGTGATTTGTAATTAATGAGTGAGTTGATTATGTACAAACAGTATTCTAAAGGTGAACATCGTTCACTGAGTTACCGAACAGAAAATCAGTGAAATGTGAGTGATAAATCGGTTATCGAAACGAAACGATAACGTCTAAGTTAACAAATTAGGATGATACAAAATATAAGACTGTAGAAATTGCTATAGAATTCCCCTTCTAGAGCGTCGAACAAAAATGAGGCTTTAGAAAAAAGCGTTAGGTTATAAAATCTTTAAACGTTTCGGGAAAATGTACCCTATGACCTGAACGTGTTTGTCTGTTAGGATCGGGTAGTTCTTGAGGCAAAAAATAAATGTAGGTTTATCAGGGGAATCTGGAGTAAGATTGGTTTTTTGAGAAGTTGATGGAAGAACTTGTTGGTCTGTAGTAGACATCTGTGGAGTAACTTATCCAGTATTCGCATTCGCTTCTGATGTTGATTCTAGGTAAGCCACTTTTCGGCGATCGATACTGATGGTTTTTTCATGCATTCCGGTCAATAACAAAATAGTTTAGATACCCGCTAAGCACCTTGTACGGACTAGTGTATGGTGATTGAAGTGATCGACTCACACGATCAGCACACACAAACACAAAGTCGCAGGTAGAAAAGTCGGCTGGGATGTAGAACGGTTGAGCGTGTGGCGAGTTGGGTTAGCTCGTAATTAGTTCATAAGGCTGCGAAGGCGACTGACATATTGCGGAGCTGTAAGATCTAAAGTAAAATCGGAAGATGTCAAAAGTTCGCCAGGTAGGTTGAGTGTACTCCCGTACACCATCTCTGAATCTGAGCGACCAAGGCCTTCTCTCACAGTGGTACGCATACCAAGAAGAACCAAAGATAGTGACTCGGACCAACGTTCTGAATTCCCGTGATTCATGATTGCGGCTTCGAGTTGCAAGTGTAATCTTCCGACTAAGCCATTTGAATCAGTATCAGCATCAGTATCAGTATCACAGGACGATAGTCGACCAAGTCGAAACGAGTGCCCAGATTCTTTCGGAGGTGTGCTTGAAAACACCCACCACTACCAGGATTGATTCGTAAGTAACACAGGCGTGTGTAACTGTGGATGGAAGATGGGAGATGTCTCATCACCGAAACGTGAGGGAGTTATGCATGTTGCATTTCCAATCGAATGAAAAGACGATGGACAGCAGTTTCTAACCACAAATGCGAAAACATAAGGAAGAAACTCTTTTTTGTGTTTCAAAAAATTTTTCGAATATTTTTGCGTTTTTTTATTATCAGAAAAATGAGGGATTTAGTCTTAAGGGTAATGCTCCGGGAATAGCTCCTGCCACCATTCGTCCAGCCCATGTTTGAACACAATTACTGAAGTTGCCAAGATTAGTTCTGCGGGAAGTAAGTTCCACGCGTTCACTATACGGATGCTAAAGAAGTGCGTTCTGGATTCGAGCCTGGTGTGCTGTTTACTTAGCTTAAAACTGTGCCCTCGTGTACCAACCAAAGGAGAGAACCGGTGAAGTCATCGAATTCTAAACAACTTAGTCCTTTGACAACCTTAAAGGTCTCTATTATATCCCCCCTAAGTTGCCTCCTCCTAAGTGAGAAAAGTCCTAGTGCTAATAGACGATTTTCATAATTGGTGTGTGCTAACCCCTCGATCATGCGAGTGGCCAGCTTCTGTACCTTTTCTAGCTGCACTATATCCTTCTGGTAATACGGCTTCCAAGCCTGGATACAGTATTCTAAATGTGGCCTTACTATTGCCTTGTAAAGGGGCAATAGCACCTCATCTTTTCTGCAAGTGAGGGCTGAACGTAGTCGAAAGAGTTCCCTCCTGGCCCTTTGAGCTGCAGCAGCACATTGGTCAGCCCACTTGAAGTTTGCGGAGACTACGATTCCTAGGTCCTTAGTAGACTTTACCCTACGGAACTCCGCGTGAGCTGAGGGCGTAGACACACTCATGTTGCCTGCTAGTGTAGAGAGCAAGTGACTCTTATCTATGTTAAGGGGAAGGTCCCACTTACGTGCCCATGCTGTTACAGCTTCCACATCACTTATCAGATCGGAGTTATCCGACCTACCGACAATTTTAACGTCGTCAGCAAACATATAACAGGGTGAGCGCAGTTGGCTGGCAAGATCATCAATGAAGATGAGGCACAGCAACGGCCCCAAGACTGAGCCCTGGGGAACCCCACTCGTTACATGCGCACTTGCGGAGTAAGTATCATCTACCCTGACAGTAAAGGAACGGTCGCTAAGGAATGCTCGAATCCAGCCCAGAAGGTTCGCTGATACTCCTATGGCTGAGAGTTTGAGAAGCAAGAGCCTATGGTTGACTGAATCGAAAGCCTTACTAAAGTCGAGATAGAAGACTTCTACAGCTATACCATCATCCATCCTCTTAGTAACCTCGTTAAGAAAGCTCAACAAATTTGTCAGACATGACCTACCTTTTAAGAAGCCGTTCTGTGCGCCACTCAAAAGAGAGTGTTTGGTTAGATATCCACATATTTTATCGCGGATCAATCTTTCCATAACCTTACATAGTACACTAGTGAGGCTAACTGGGCGGTAACTATTGACCGCCGAGGAAGCTCCTCCCTTATGGATAGGTACTACAACGGCTGTTCTCCAGTCCAAAGGAAGGGTGCCCTGACTGAGGGATGATGTGAAAAGTTCTGTGATCGGCACATCTAACATAGGCGCTAGCAGTCTGATCATTCGTGGATGGATGCTATCGGGCCCAGCCGACTTGTTGTAAGCCAGGCTGGCCAATATATTCTCAACAATGTGTACCTCGAATGTAAGGTCAGAGCAAAGGGGGCGATCAGAGAGTACACATTGGAGTGATGGCGCAGATGCATTCGAGTTATAATCTCGGCGTTGTACGCTTTGAAAATGCGCGGAAAACAATTGAGCCCTTTCAGTGCTTGCAATGACGGCTGATCCATCGTCCCTTCTCAAGGTACCTACACCTTTTCGTGTTGACCCTTTAGATTGAACGTAGCTGTAGTAACGTTTCGGATGAGTATAAGCCTCTTGAGCGAGTCTCATTTCGGAAGAAATCTTTGCTCCACGTATCTTGGAAACAGCTATGTTTCGCGCTTCTTTGTAACGGGCCCAAGTCCCACATGAGGGAGTACGCTTATAACGCCTCCATTTTGCGTCGCGGTGACGTACCCAACGGGAAACTGAGGCTGACCACCATTGAGGTTTACCTTTTTTGCGAACGGGTAAGAGAAGAGCGAATCGATCCTGAAGTTGAAGGATGTTATTCTTGATCTGCCCTCACATCCCATCCACATGGTCAATGTTTTGCCATGGGAGTAGCGCTGCTGCCTGTAATAGGGAAGCAGGGTCGATCCTATGGAAGCGTCGAGACATCTTAAGTGGGGGTTTGCCAAATGACAGAAGTAACTCGCAGGCTAACACTACGTGGTCGCTCTTTCCTAGTGGTGGCAGTAAGACCAAATTTTGTATACCGCTTTCAGAAGTAGAAATAACTAGGTCAAGAATAGACGGAGACTGACCCTCGCGGAATCTAGTTGGTTCGTTTACGTGTTGGTAAAGCGCATGGGAGTGTAACCAGTCCAGAAAATCGTTCGCGACTCCTGGGACATGTGAGGTTTGGTACTCCCAGTTTATTCGGGTAGATTAAAATCGCCGAAGATTACAACACGTGGTGATACGGCTAAAAGAGACGAGAGCTGAATTTGCAAAAGAGCATCTTCTTCCAAACTAGTGCTCGGACTACGGTAGATGCAGCTTACAACTAAACGCGTGCATCCATGTATGAGCAAGGCAGATATTATCTGCACATTCGTTGAAGAAAAAGAAATACTTTTCTCGAAGGGAATAGCGTTATCAATAAGGAGCAACGCCCCTCCAGCTAGCTTACCCAGGGTCGATCGGTTCTTACGGCGCTAAACCTATCCGCGATTAAAGCTGGTATGTGGTCATCATGAGACAACCATGATTCCGTGACACCCACAATTTTGCAGTGGGTGTCGTCAACTATACAGAGGAGTTCAGCCCATTTATTTCTAATGCTACAAGCGTTTGTATAGAACAAAAGAGCACTATCGTGTGGGGCCAGACTCCCGGTGTTAGGGCTACCTAAGAGCTCTTTGTCCCCGGGCGTAATGCCCGTAATGAAGAAGGAAGGTAGGCTGTAGTCTGTATATGCTTCGTACCTAGTGTTCTATTTAGTTCCCGAAAAAACGTTGACTGAAATTGTGAATCTCTGTCAGTGGTAATAGTTTTCGGTACACCAAAGTTGCTGATCCAATGTTGAACAAATGTTTTCGCAACCGTTTCTCCACTGATATCTGGGAGGGCTACAGCCAATGGCCAACGGGTGAAACGGTCGACACAGGTCAATAAATAGGAGCAACCGTTGAAGACCGCTAATGTACTAACGAGATCCAAGTGAACGTGCTGAAAGCGCTCAGTAACAGGTAGAAATACACCAAGGGAACTGATGGTATGACGCTGGACTTTGCTCTGTTGACATCGAAGGCAACTTATGGTCCAAAGTTTAATGTCTTTATGCATGTCAGACCAAAGATAATGGGAGCTAATCAGCTTCCGAGTAACTTTTAGTCCGAATTGTGATAAACCATGTAAATGTTTGAATACGGTACGTCTTAAATCTGATGGGACAAGGGGACGGTCTTTACCAGTAGACATGTCACAAACCAAATAAAAATTGGAATTAGGTATCGGAATACGGCGGTTGTTTCCTGATCGTGAAGTAATGTAGTGGTTTATTACAGAGTCGTTTTGCTGCGAACGTTCTAATTGCTCAAAGTCGATTTCAGACAGGTCGATAGCACTTAAGTGAATCCGAGAGAAGTTATCCGCAGCTGTGATTGACGAGCCGGAAAGATATCGAATGTCGCTCGTGAATTGTGAGATATAATCCAGTTGACGTATTTCTCGAGGCGAATATCGATCTAACGGGGCAGCAAGAGCAAAAGTTAAGGGCTTGTGATCGGTCCATACTGTGAAATCATGGCCTTCAAGCAAATGTCTGAATTGTTGTATCGCATAATGGATAGCCAGCAACTCACGACCAAATGTACCGTATCGAGTTTCAGCTAATTTGAGACTACGAGAAAAGAAAGCGAGTTGCTTGGTGATATTATCTATTTCTTGTTGAAGGACTGTGCCGACTGCTGCTTGTGATGCGTCTGTAGCGAGGGACAACCGAGCAGTGGGGTTCATTGATAAATAAGTCAGTGAAGGTCGCGAGCTGCTCGAATTCGGTATGTGATCCCAATTCACTTATAACATTTGCGCTGTTTATATTCTACGTATTCTCTTCACATATTTTGCCTCAATTTCATTAAAATAATATCTGTTGAATCCATTATATATTTCCGGTGAAACAAATGCACTCAAAAACCTTATTATCTTCTCGTATTAAGCTACGTAAATTATTTAAGCCTAGTAATTGTACTGTCAGATGAGACACTAAACTTTAATTATTCTGAATAAATTGAAAAAATTAGAATCGGAGGTGTCAGAACTTAAAAATGAACTAGCTTTATGCAATTCCACTTATAATACTCTAAAACCTCTTTTATCACTCATGAACTCGGATAAAGGTATTGGCAAAGATATATTGATTCAAGCCAATAAATTTATAGAAACTATAGGCACGTAAAAATGTCAAACAGAAGCTCGCTCAAAAGTAACTTAGTTCAGTGCATATTTGAGTTGCTCGAAGGATTTGATGGCATTGTCATGCATTTTATATTTACGTTTTTCCCCACGTAACAAGTCAGTCAATGCTTTTGAAATCACAGCACATTGTGGAATAAAGCGTCTATAATAATTGATCAAACCCAAGAAACGTCTGACTTGACGGATAGAGCTTAGACGTGGATAATCTTGGATCGCTGATAGTTTTCAAAGTAACGGTTTTATACTGGAACTATCAATTTGGTGTCCAAGAATTTCGACAGAACTCACACCAGACATATATTTATCGGGATTAATCACAATGCTGTAGTGTGATAGACGTTGAAATGCTTCACGAAGGTGTTCCAGATGTTTAGTGGGATTTGTACTTGCGATTAGGACATCATCAATGTACACGTACACGGAAGATAGACCGAGGAAAACTTGGTCCATGAATATCTTCGTCAGCTACGTGAATTTGATGACTTCGAGAACACAGATTTTTCGTGAAGAGATAGTGCAAAGTCATGTATGTGCAGAATAGGATATCGATATGGAATCATTACACGATTTAAAGCAGAATAATCGCCACATAGACGCCAGACGTCCTGTTTGTTCTTTTCGACCACGTGAAGAGGTATGGCCCAAGGTGAATTTGATGGACGGATTATTCCGAGTTCCATCATATGCTCGAATTCTTGTTTGGCAGCTTCAAGTTTGTTAGGCGCCAGTCTGCGTGGTCTACTGAAACTCGGAGGTCAACGGGTTGAAATATAGTGTTTGATGTCATGCTTCACAGAGGTGTCGTGTGTACAGGGTTTGAAGATATCCGAAAATTCCCTCATGAGAGTAACGTGATCCGGTGCAGTATTTGGAGTCAGGACTCGATTAGTATTTATGGGTGAATTACACAAATGGCAGATGGCGTATATATTTGTGACATTGTCAATGAGTTTTCATGTACTCACGTTGACTGAAAGATTAAAGTGTGAGAGGAAATCGGCTCCCAGAAAAGGAGTTTTAACATCGGCAACAGTGGAAATACATCGAAAGTAAGGTCTCACACAGATGTCGATGGAGTGATCGTTGGCCGTATGTGGTTATTATAGTACTGTCCGCCGCTTGAAAGGTCAATGAAGATTGGATTCTGCGTTCTGAGTTTGTGGGTCGGGTGACGCTCAGTTTGGCTACCGTATCGATCATACAATGAAATGATTTTGCGGTCAACCTCCGCTGCACAATCTGAGCCTGGCACCCTAAACCTAAATCGAAAAGCCTCACATTCTATGAAGAATGAATGGACACGCGACAAGCGTTCTCATTCGTTAAGCGTAATATGTACGAATGTTGAAGAGTCCGGTGAGAGCTTGTTAGATAGAAAACACGAACACGACCTCGATATATGGTCTCAAATTTGTCAACAGTTGCAAATTGAGCATGTTACTCCTGAAAAATTTATTCGTCCAACTCGCAATTCCACCTCACCTCATAGTGATCAACCTCGGTTACTAAGAGTTACACTGAAGTGCAATGCTGATATCGATAACATACTGCTTAATTCGTACTGAATAAAGACGGATCCGAATTCAAATTGCCGGATATATCCTGATGTGCCATGGTGGGAACGGAAGGGTGCCTCAAACACTAATGAAAAACGATATCGCGGAGTATGGTTCTACTTGTGGTACCAAAAAATACCACTGAAGCATCGGGACAGGGAACAGCAAATCATGACTTCAAGCAGTGGCGTTACATTGCGTATTTGCTTAATATTTCTAACGTTGTGATCACTGACACTTTCCGGGTGCCTTTTTCAATAGAATATAAAGGAGAAGGACCGAAACCTCTCAGGATTATCTTTTTAACTAGCGACATGGCTGAATTTGTTAAGTCCGAATGGAAAAAAGCAAAACGTGCTTTACCGAAAGACATTAGACTTTGTCCACCGAGACGAAGTACCATGAGTGAGATACATTCGCGGCTGAGGGCGGTAGACAGCAGCGTTCCCACCGAAACGGAAGCAATCAATACATCAAAAAACGTAGTGGTTCTATAGAATGCGCTACCGCAAGATGTTGTGAATGCAACGACAATTGATGTTTTCAAATCGAAATTGGATGCATATGTCAAACAAAACCCTGAATTTGGCACGGTGTATTGAAGCCACACGACCCCATAAAAATATTAACAATGTGATTTTGCTTGAAAAATTTTTTCGAAATAGTTTTCATCCAAAAGTACGTGTAAAGCATTAGCTTTTTATCACCATAAATCATGATTCTTGATTCTTGATTCTCGATCAGGAAACGCATCTTTGTTGAACCATTAGTGACGTAGAATAAGCGGCTGGTGTTATTGCCAGACAGAGCTGCGGGTTCTACTGTCTGGCTTCGCGGTTTCCTTGATTTTGGTTTTGTGTTTCGAAGCTGCATGGGGATCTTTCCACCGTGAGAATTGCTTCGACTTCTGTTCAATTGTTGTATTAGTGAAGTCAAATTGCTGATCTGCGCATTCAAATCAGATATATGGTTGTTCAAATCTGCGCTGTAATTACAAGGGTTGGAAGAGGGTTTGCTGACCATGCAGATCGATGTGTTACGAGAGATGTCACATACTTCATCTGCAACTTGAGCAAGTTTTTTTAGGTTACTGTTGTTCTTCATGATTATCATAACATTGCTTAAATCGTTCGGCAAACTCTGGAACCAGATCTGGCGGAATACTCGTTCGTCAACTTTTTATGTGCCATGTGACTGTAACAAATGGCGTAAGTGGTGTGCAGTTGTACGATATTATAAATCGGAGCTGGATAGTAGTTTTCGCAAGTTTTGCTTATCGGTACAACCAATTCGAGAGATAATCGCATATTTGAGCTTATCGTAAGGATCTATGGCGGGTTGATCATAAGTTAAATCAGCAATTTATTTGGCAGTGGAGGTTGGGAGCGTTCCAACAACGCGGTTGTAGCGTGTGCGTTGCGTTCGAACACAGTATAACTCGAATAGAGCTTGGATTTGTGCAAACCATAAACGTGGATCTGTTGTGTCGAAGACTGGTAATATGAATTGATTGATATAATCATCTTCTTTCTTGTCTTCTTTATTTTTTATTATGTTTCATGGTGCGAAACGAATTGAATGCCTGTTCGGGCTCACCGATTTGTAGTGGATAGCGAGGAGTGGATTATGAGGCTGTGTGTATTTCAGTTATATCCACATACAATTTTGACTCCGATACAACCACAGAAAAACGAAAACGGTGCGTCGACAACGAGTGTATTGTAATTAATGAGTGAGTTGATTATGTACAAACGGTATTCAAAAAGTGAACATCGTTCACTGAGTTAACGAACAGAAAATCAGTGAAATGTGAGTGATAAACCAATATGGCGTTATCGGTTATCGAATCGAAACAATAATGTCTAAGTTAACAAATTAAGATGACAAAAAATATACGACTGTAGAAATTGCTATAACGGGAATGTTTTAGCATAAACATAATAATTGCTACATGAATTCCCATGAGGAATTCATTTGTGTTTTATCATTATGAATTCGATACTTTAATCAGCTTTATGTAATCAAATATTGTTTCATGGTGACTGGCGTCCACAAGAAGTGTGCTGATAACGCCGGCAATGAGCAACCTATTAAAATTCGTTATTCCCCTCGTATATTTTCTGTCTATTTTGTTCACTGATTTCAATTGCTTTGTCAATGAATATTTGAGTGAAGAGTGAATTTTACTAAATTTTTGATTTTTTAAAAACAATCTATTTACTCGAAATTCGAGCATTTCATAACTCTGAATAACATAAGGCATAAAGTCCAACTAAATAATCTTCCGAAAGATTGTTAATATGCTTCATGGACTGTTTTAAAACGGTCTTGAAAGCATTAAGCACAAATCGCTTATGCAATGATAATTAAATAAACACGTGTTTGAAGGAATACGGTAGACGATGTTTTAGAGGAACGAAAAGAGTACACTACATAAAATGAAACAAAAATGAAACGAAGACATTTAGAGAACATATGTGCATGAATCTAACGAAGGATGCAATGAAGTTCAATAAAAAAATTAAATTCATACAGAAAACTTACAGAAATGGTATCCAATGTTCAGAATGTACTGCAATGTTTGTGGATCCGTTACTCACATCTCCCAACGCACACAAATTTCGCGACCACGTAAAAGGACGAAGTTCGAGAATTCAAAATTATACTAATCGCCAAAAGTGTATGTACAAAAATTAATTCGAATAAATCTAGCAACGTAGTAGGCAAATAAATGTACACTGTCTAATGGTCATGTCCAAAATGGGAATATACAAAAAGAAGGCCGATTACTACAATGCTGCGTGAGTGTGGATATTAACCATCTTCGAATCAATAGTACGATTTATTTTGAATGTAGAACAAAATATTGTGGGAAAGATGGGAAGTAGTTAGAATTATACCAGTGTTAATAAATATCGTTTTAATCTGTCATTCAAAAGGCCATGAACCTTGATATTTAATTTCAACATATTTCTGCCCATTTTGGTTTGGTTCAATTGCAAGGTCACTATTCATAATTCGTTCATTCTGTAACATTTCCCAAAAGAAATATAGTGTATAACACTGGCCCCTCCTTAAGACGACAAAGTATACTATGTAAAAGATTCAGTGCTGCATGAAGTAGACACCTTTCTTAATTTCCGAAAAGCAAAACAGTATGGCATCGATCAAGGCGTTTTTATCACGTTATTTGTTTTATTAACTGCTCAACCATTATATTTTTCAACAGTCTTTTACTGCCATACCCGAGAGAGGCTTTACCGTGAACGATATATTTATGCGTGGAATAACCCTTTGTGAAAATTTTTAATATCAATGGGGTTTGACTGCAATAGCTCTGGTGAACGAGGTTCGAATCAACCAATCAGAGGACACAACGTTTGTGACAATAATCTTATTCAATGGGATGTACCGTGGATACCCAAAATTTATTTTTCAGAGTAATAAATGTCTTTGAGACGTAAACTTATAGAAAAATTCATTTTCTTACAACCAGACAATTAAAGGACACCTTCGGCACCATGTAGTCCAATCGCATCTGCTTTCTGTTTATTGGAAATGAAGGCTCCGGTTGACGCAGTCTTCAATATTTAGGTTATTTGCAAGGACTGAAATTTGCGTGACACGCAAACTAATTTTATATAAAACTTGCTCAACAGACGCTTTTTTCTATGTAAACGCAGAGACGTAGTGCCCTTCAGCATGACAGTTTTAGCTTCTAGGCCAGAGTGTCAAATAGAAGGTTACCTAATGCCACTGTATAGTCCTTCACTTAACCAGTTTTTTCGATTTTGTGTTCATCTGTCGATTCGACTTCGTCATCTTTATCCATTAGGTGACGTATTATACCGAGATACTCAACGACTAGGACATAATTTATAGAAGTCTATATGCATAGCTTTTGAACAAATGGGAGTAGAGCCGAGCGAAGTGTTTTCTTTGAAGCTCTCATTTCGAGGCTCATTTTTGCAGCAAAACAACTGTCTGAAAGGGTGTTCAACATTCTCCATTTTCGTTAACCACGACAACTTAATATATATTTCATATTGTAAGTCCAGGATTTAATAGAAAATCGAACCTGGTAGTATCCTAGCTAAGGTTTATTTTATCGCTTTGCGACAGTCCTTAGCTTTGTGATATCACCCTTGAAATGTTTAAGCTTCAAGCCAGTATTGCTGTAATGTTCCGCTCTCAATCTGTTGAATGTTTACCAGACGAAATTAATGTGTTTCTTCATTCTCTATTCAGACAATCAATTCTAATTTACCTGCTTTTAGGTGTTAATGCTTCTAGACTGTCAATGTCAGTCACTTTGCAGTGTAACGTGGTTATCGAAGAACTTGCTTCCGATTTGTGCACAGTTAAACGCAGGATATCTTTTAAAGACTCAAAATTAAGCATCGTCCGCGATGAACTGCGTCAAGTTCTCGTTCGCGCAACACCCCCTTGCGAAAATCGTTCGAACAAAATGATTTTGAAAAGTATTGGTTATCCTGTACTGAAACTGGAGCTTTTCAAGCGGTTCATTGCAGATGGAAAGGCAACCATTTTTCTTCCAATTCATCCTGTTCGCTTGATGCTCAGCAACTGTCCACCGGACAAATTGCGTCTGTTTCTGGCAACGCTGCGGTCAAAATTCAAATCGGTTGGCCCATTCACCCGCGCTCCGATTCCGGATGCACCTCCCACACCTCTATCACTTTTAGAAGAAGTTAGCCCCCTTCGTCTGCAAGCCCCACCAATAACTCGTTCGAACCCATTGCCTCCTGACCTTTCGATCATTCCTGCTCCTACAGGTAATTTTATGGTCCACAGTTTTCATGGTTGTTTGTGTTTCGAGAAACATTCATTTATTTTCCTACATTCTGAAATAAACAACCTAAGTTTGGTTTTGCCCCCTTTACTGTAGCGTTCAATTTATAGCATCAGTTAGCTGTGCTGGTGTAATTTAACTGCAAACGTTTTGGGGCGTTCGAATTTCAACCGAACGGTTCAAATCCTGATGTAGTTGCACATTTAGTAGTAGAGATGTATTATACCCAAAATTGAGCCTAAAATGGATACATGGAGTAATGATGAAAACAAATTTCCCAATCTTGATTGCTGATTTTACTATTTTGAATGAACACAGTCAACACTTGCTTTCAATTTTCTCCATACACACCATCACTGCACGGTTAAATTTCTATGATAATTTTACTCAAATTCATTAAAATTGCCTCATGTGATTGCATAAACTGCGTCTATGCTGTTTGATTTCTGATGTTGTTCGCTCATATTCACGGGTGTGCGATTGTGTCGTATTTTTGCACTGCGCAGATAACAACGTGCCAAATTTATTTGCCATCGGTAGTGAGCTACATGCGGAAACACGCTGGAGTCTCATTACCATTTTCTGGTATCTGAGTCGGTTTGGGCAACCTGACAGTATCTCAGCCCATGTGCAGTCTTTGACTATGCGGCACTTTACCTGGATTCAGGCTTGTGCTTTCATGCATACATATGTAATCAAAACTTGCACGCATGAATCCTTAGTTAAATCTACCTTCATGGGTGTTTGTAAACATTTCCTTACCGAATGCTATCTTGTTAAACTGGAGTAATAGAGAATGTCCTCGGAAATACGATCGCTTTTTGTCCTATGGACGTGACTTCAATGATGTAAAAACTCTGTTTAACCACTGTGTTAAAATGCCATGTATTATGATGATTTTCTTTCATGCTGTTTTTAGTAAGCGATTGAAACTGCTTAGATAGAACACGTTAAGTTTTCCTTCGTGCCATACGTGATTTCATTTAAATTTCATTGTCACACATCGTGGTGCAACCTTCTTAGTCAGTTTGCTGTTTTTCTTCGTCAAACGTCCATACAAGCTAAGTAATAGTTGTTCCACCAATTCATTCATTAAACTGGACTGACTGTCGCATTGCTTTGACTGCTCCTCTCATGCGCTTTTTCAATCTTAGCCTACAATAAGTGAAAAATACTACCGCATTGGAAAGCAGTGATAACTCGTATTTGTAAAGGCGGTAGCCGTTCAGACAGCAAACTATATATCGGTAACGTTACTTCCATTGATATCTACCGTAAATACCCGCGTATAGGACGCATTTTTTCTTCATAAGTTGCCCTAAAAACCCAGGTGCGTCTTATCCATGGATACTTTTATTATAAAAAGTATGCATTTATCATAATATCAAGAATTTATTATAAAAATTTCAAACTTACCGGTACAATATTTATCAATATTTATCCTCGTCACTGTCTTCATTCAACAAAGCAGCCCACTCCTGTTGTGTTATGCAATGATAATGATAATCCAGCTCTTCCTCCCTTTCGTCTTCACCATCGTTGCATCACGGTGAACCGGTTCTTTTCATTTCCAGTCGATCGCATAGTGACAGAACTTGCACCTTTAATGCTTATTGTGGTCTCGGATGGCAGGTCGAAAGTCAGCGGAGTCTGATCGGCGTTTCCAATCTGGCTCATGTCGAAGTCGTATTTCTGACGCATCTTGATAACATAACTTTGAAATTTCATTAATAAATCCTCGTGGTCGCTGGTTAGTCGCTGACTAATGGTAGTTCTTCGTCTTATCGATAGGTTATTTCTTCCAAAAAATCTCCTGCACCGGTTCATTGACGCCTTAAAATCTGCAATGCTTTGCTCTTTCGCCAATTTTAGTGCCTGTAAACGAACGGTAGTGGTGCTGACCCCCAGACAGTCTCGACGAGTATCTTGAATCCATTTAATGAGCGCCTTTTCCAGGTTAGGGTGGTGAGCCTTCGAGCCTCTGTTCGCCCTCTTCACCTTTCGCATTTCTTTAATGGTACTTTCGGCTTTTCTCCATTTTCTTATCACGCATTCAGTCGGACCAAATTGCCGCTCAGCTGCCCGGTTCCCGTGTTCTTTCGCGTACTTGATCACTTCCATTTTAAAGTTTTAAGTATAGCTCTGTCGTTTTGTCTTCGTCATGTTAAAGGTTAATAATGAACTGTATCTTTAAAAACACCGGTAATAGGTAGAATATTTATACTGCCGATGTGTAATATCATGAAAGTGTAATATCAACCAATCATGGAGTAGTATTTGACTCTCGTTGGAGCAGAAACTTTTCCTTAAAAATGTCATCCAATCATTCGACATGACGCCCAAGAATGAGAAGTGCACTTTCCACGATAGTCTACATAGGCTAGACAGACATCTGCTGACTGACAGGATGAATGAGTCAGCAATCAGCACACACGACGATCATAGCGATTGTATGGAGTTCACCGTGATTAACTTGAGTTAACCGTTTCTATAAAAATTAATGGAAATTAAGGACTAAAATTAGGATACGTCCTATACATAGGTAAACAGTTTTTCCATCGTTTTTAGGGTCAAATATCCATTGCGTCCTATACATGGTATCGTCCTATACGCGGGTATTTACGGTAAATTAATAGAACGCATTGTGACTGCGCGCACAAGAGAACATTTTGAAAATCAAAATATTTTGACCCCAGCACAACACGGTTTTCGAAGAAATCGTTGCTGTTTATCTAACCTTCTTGCAACGTTCGAGGATTGGACCAAGGCACTAATATTTCCAAAGCTTTCGGTAGAGTCAACCATGACATTCTAATAAAAAAGCTCGAAGCTTATGGAATAACGGGAATGTTGCTGAATTGGATAAGGGACTAACTTACGTCCAAGTTCGCGTTGACAGCACCCTCTCTCGAAAGATAGACGTCACGAGTGGAGTTCCGCAAAACTCGGTGCGTAAACCTCTTCTATTCTTGGTGTATATGAACGATCTAGTAGAGGATATTGGATGTAACTTGATACTGTTTGTCGATATTAAAATGTGGAGACGTGTCGGGTCTGTTAATATTTGTATGGCGTTACAACTGGATCTGTGCACCTTATTTCGTTGGTGCCAGACAAATGAGTTACCATTTAACCCTGTGAAATGTAAAATGCTGCGGCTTGGAAAATGTCTTCACCACACCTGTCAGATTAGCACGCAAGATCTCGTCTGGGCCACCGCAGAAAAAGATCTCGGTATCTGGGTGTCGTTTAACGTTAAACCTGGACATCATTGCCGGACAGTGTACAATAAAGCTTGCCGTAACGTGAGTTTTCTAAAAAAGATACTCAGGATTTTCACGCCCGGAACTTTACCCCGGTTAATTAATATGTATTTACGTCATGTTATAGAATATTCCGTCCAAGCCTGGGCATCATGGTTGAGATAGGATATCGAACTACTTGACAGGATTTATCATCGTGTGACAAACTTGATCTCCTCATACAGAAATTTGCCTTTCAAAGAGCGCATGTTAAAACTAAATCTACATGATTCTACCCAACGACGAATACGGATTGGCGTTCAAAATCTTGCATACTGAAAATCATCCCCTAAACACTTGCTAAATCCCACTGGCTTTACTCGGACACGAAAACATTCGAAGGCTTTAAGCATTCCGCATTCCAGATAATTTAACTCCATACACCTCGTCATCCTATAGTTATTGTTATGCTTACTGCTTTTTCTACCGTGAAACTTTCTGAGTTCTCACCCTGCGATGTGAAGTGGTTTACAGTTTCAAGCTTGCAGCTCTGTGAAATGGCACAGATCGTTGCACGTTAGCTTTTCTCTCATGCCAGCTAGCGAAAATCGACCTGATCACCATTCTCGCTTAGCCGAATAGCAGTTGATGGATGGGTACATTCAGCTTGTTTCTTATTTATTAGTTTGATTACACCTTGCGTGTAGTTAATAATTTACTTTTGTTCTGAAAACTTATACTGGCAGACTGAAAAAACTCCTGCCCTCTACGTGTGAAATCGTAGCTTCTATTTTTAATTTCACTCATGGCTTGTGTGTGTGGTAACTAAGCTCCCTTCTTTGCATAAACAACCATCCACATTGTTATAATGTACCTACATTGTCTTTTCATTCACAGCTTCATCCACTTTGCCTAAGCCAATGAAACGCTGTTCATCTGGACCCCAAACCTCCACGCCGATTCGTAAACAGCGAACCATAAAGAAAGCTACATCCTATTCTCATCTTTTGAATACGGCAGACGGAAATGATCTACAGCGAAAAGTAATAGAATCGGTAAAAACAGGCCGTAATGTATTTTGCACTGGTGGTGCTGGTACTGGGAAGTCGTATCTCATTCGTCGCATCATCGGTACGTTTGATTTCATTGTTTAAATAACGGAAACATGAACCATTTTTATGCGAATATTTCTTGGTTAAATACCGACAACAAGGACGAGTAATTCTACGAAAAATTTGCGTCCCAAACAAAGCTACAGCATAAATTCTCGTATTGATTTAAGAAAGCCCTCTGAGACGGCTTAACATCATAATCTCTTTCCACTCTACCAGATAGGGTGCACTACACTTTGACGGTTGCACCTCAGGTGCTTTTGAAATTCACTGAAACGTCAAACAAGGATGTGGTGTGACCCCACGCTGTTGGGCATTTATTTTGCTCTGTTGCTGAAGCACACTTCTATAATAACGTACGCGATGAGACGACAAGCTTTTCAATCTGAAAAGTTTGAGTGCACAAACCAAGTTACGGGATGTGCTTATATGTAACTAGCTCTTTGTCAACAATGCAGCTATCACTGCTCACTCATAACAGTATTTCGTTGGCATGCAACGTCTTTGGAACAACAATCAGCGTAAACAAGACCAAAGTTCTTTTTCTAAAAACCTTATCGCCCCCGCATCATCACTGTTTAACTCTTTAAGCTTGAACCAGTACATCAATTTACATATCCTAGTTTAACTATTGCGGATAACCTCCTTGCATTGCTAAAGTAATGGAAGCGTTTCGCAGTATGGATCACTGATGACGTCAGAAATTTTTTATTTGGAACGCAGGAGCAGAGTTTTCGGCTAGCAATACGTACGCTATTGACTACAAGTATTCAATCACCGTGAAAGTCGAGCACTGAAATCTAAATTTAGTCTGACCTCACAACACCTTCGGGTAACCACCGGCGTTTGAGCGATCGCAATTAAGCATGCGTGATTTTTTCTCCAGATTTATACAGCCTACCGTAAATGAGCAAACAGTTAAATCTTATATTTGTGACCACTTATCCGTGCCAAGCCCATCGAACTATTCACAAAGTTGATCACGACGGTCCATAATGGAAGTACTGGACTCGAGTTTCGCTCTCATTTGAGCTCATCAGCAGTGCATATCCACCGCTTCGCGGGCGGGATTCGAACCCCCGACCATCACCATTGTAGTCCCATGCCTTAACAACTGGGCTACCGTCCACCGTTTGACCGATCGCAATTAAGCGTTTATGAACTGTTCTCCAGACTGGCACATTTGAGTAGCTTTGTTTGCCCGACCAGTTCAGAAGGAGCCAGCAACATCTACTTGTGGTCGCACAACCGAACTGATCTCCGGTCAGAGTCTCCCATCGGATACAGTGTAAAGCTAACACCGAATTAGATCTGAGGGCATTGTCTGTTTTAAGCGAATATTTTCGGAAGAGCAAATGACAACGAGAGAAGGAGAACAAGGAAAGTGAGGTTATACGTAAATCTATACACATTTTTCTGTTTGCAGCGGGTTGTTGCAGGATTTCTTTATTTAGACGTGGTATGCTTCGCCCCCAATTTTGCGAATTATTTCAAAGGATCGGTCTTGAGAGTGCGCTTTAAAGTAGAACAAAAATCATCCAAACGTTCCAACCAGATTCAGCGATGTTTAGACCACTATTTCTAAAAGGATGACATGACTGTACAGCCTTCTCGGTTGGGCAGCCACGACTGATCGCACCTTCTCACCATGACGTGCCAGTCTGCTCAGTTTAGATCGCGTACGACTACTGCGGAATGCGTCGCATCATTCGCCACGCAGATTAGACGTACAAGCCGTTTGAACCGCTGTCAATAATGTGAATATTCCAAGTTTGTGAAGCAGTATGCTTAGTTTAGCATCTTCCACGACACTAGCGAACCAACCTATTTTTATCTATTCTTCGTTTACCATGTGTGATTTTCTTAATTTGTTTAACTTTCTAAACGCTTCAGGTTGCTTCCACCAGAGTCCGCGGTACTGCGAGCACTGGAACCGCCGCAAATCTCATTGGTGAAGAACCATTACACTCTTTCAGTGGCATAGGCAGTCTATTTCATCCGAATCAGAAGAATATTCCTCAATCCTAACTTGGTTTCTGCTTGCGCGCGCGCCTACGCTCCTGTCAGGCGCTCGGTCGCGTTGGCAAAAACCTTCGCCATTTGCATTATCGATGAAAATTAGCATGATGCGTTCCGAAGTGTGTCTAGCGCCTGAAATCTGGCCGGGGCTTTCGAGGTGTCGACAGATGAGGATTTAGATGAGTTTGATGAAACAGCCTCCATTTGGAGGACGTTAAGTGATTGTGTTTGGGATTTCTTTCCGTTACCTTCCGGTGGGAAAACCAGTAAGTAATGCCGTTTCTTGTTTTTATTTTCTGTTAGTTACTAACTTATAGTTGATTCCAACTTGTTATTCATGTTATTTTGTGAGGGCATTGCTTTCAATGTTGCCGATTACTGTCCAAAACATGGATGCTGTTTTATCGCGTAATCACAGTGTTCAGTTATTTATGTTGTTGCCATTGTGGGTTTTAGTGTTAGCCAGCAGGTAAACCAGTCCTTGTGAACCATTCGTTTCTGATGTCTGATTGGATTTCATACAATACTTTCACTTCTTAAAACGAATTCTATGCGGGAAAGGTTGAAACACATAGGGAGAAAAGTTTCAAAGTGGGTACGCACCGTTAAACTTTGACCCACAAATCAGCGAAAGGCACCCGTGACGTGATCAACAAAAGTGAAGAACACAGGAGGAGAACGAATAATAAACAATGGTTCCGGGATAGTGGTATTGGTCACTGTTGTACTGGTGTACTTCGTGCCGCGGAAATAGACCCGCGTTGCGGTGGGGCTCGTTACATTTAAGTGAGGAGAGGAAAGGAAATTCAAAAAGGGGCCCACTAGCGGTAATATGGTGTTTCACTGGGGTGGAGACTGTAGGTAGTACAGTCGGTGATGCGCGGAATAAGTTAGGATAGTTCGCAAGCAGCGGGGCATATGATGGTTCGATGTCGCCGTAGCTAAATACCGGAGATATCCTTGCGTCTGTGCTCGGGGTACCAAGAACTTTAAGACGGGTAGTTCCATCTATCAGTTGCGAGCGTCGAGAATCTACAAGGAGATCGAACGCGTGCAAGAAGTCAACGCCTAGTATGGCAAACGGGACCGCGGCGATCGTGAAAATCCTGCGGAATTCACGACGCAAACCTAAATCGAGAGTCCAAGAGCGCTGACCGTAGGTTGTTATTATGGATCCGTTTGCTGCCCTTAAGTGCTAGCTTAATTGGCTAGACGTTGTGTGCCCATCTACCGGGAGCACACTTACCTCTGCACCGGTGTCTACCAGAAAATGTATGCCGGTAGGCTTATCAGGTATATAGAATGGACGACTCGAACGTTTAGGGCCGACGGTGGTAGTCGTCGTTACTTGTCGGCCCGAAAGTTTTCCGCTCGCGAGGTGTGATATGCGCAAGGCTTTATGCAACTTCGCGCTTTCTCGCCATATTTCCGTTGAACCCAGCATATTGGTGATTTATTACGGCTTTTCGAGCGCCGGTGGGTTGGGGTGCGTGACTGTGGCCTGCGGCTGTGTGTGAGGTTTCGAACCTCCCTGCGCAATTCTGAAACCTCAGCCATAAGGTCTGTAGCTTTGTTATCATTGGTTCTACTTCGTGTGTGTGATGTCCTGCTGCTACAGCGGTGATATGGGCATCCGGATGAGAGTGTATGCACTCGGCGATGCCATCCGCCATCTTTGCCAGCTCAGATATCGGAGTACTTTTTGCTGAAACCAGGATAGCCTGCACGTACTTCGGTAGGCGCTGGACCCAAAGTTCCCCAATTAACGACTCGTCCATACGAGCTGACCCCAGAAGTCGTCACATCTCCATCAATATGGTAGATGGCTTTCTTCCGACAACCTTCAGATCGCCAAAAAGCTGTTGCAGCCTAACGCGTTCGGATGGGACCGTGCGGGAAATCACGGCTTGTTTGAGGCTATGGCAGCGGTCGCCTTCGGGGCAGTGAAGACTGCGTCGCAAACCTGCAGTAATATCACATCCGCGGCAATTTTCTGCGTTAATTGTGAAAACATGGCGGAGTCATCAATTATATTTTTAGAACTAAATGCAGTTTTCAAAAATGAAATTAATACTCAGGGTCCTGTGGAATAAAGCTGGGTATTGTGATGACAGTCGAAGCCAAAATAACGCGTTTAGATTCACTCCTGATAAACAGGAGCAATTGATGCAAATAAAATGCACGATTAAACGAGGCAAAAAATTACCTGAAAACTCCGATGTGAAGCGGAAAAATTTTGACGTACCGGAAAAGATACACGAAGAATGCGTGTATGTCGGGCTCACCAATTTGTAGTAGACCAGATTACTACAATAATGTCTCCAAGAATGTTGGAGAAAATGCAGGTTGACTGGAAGATACTTAGAGGTAGCCAAAACGTGTACAGAGCGATCACGACGCACGCACGAACGGAAGTTATTAATTGTCAAGGTCAATGTTTTGATAAGGTAAAACAAGCGGTGTTACATGATCACTTGTCTTGATCTCCCCTGTCCAGCTTAGAGAACTCAGAGTTGGTCAAGAAAATGCCATTTATACCTGAACACTGTTCGCACCGATACCCTTGGTCTGACAAAGCTTCTGTGTTCAGAAGCGAAACGTTAACAAAAACTTTCTATGAACGATTCATTGCAAACGTTATTTTCATGATTATGCACTCCCGATCGGCCTCTTATATTTTCAAATATCTTGCTGAATCCTACCACATTCGATTTCTCAAACTGGCCAGCGAGTTTGTACGAACAGCCGAAACGGAAGCGAAATGGTATAATCATCGCATCTACAAATTGAGATGCCAGCACAGTAGAATCATACCAAGGTAATTTGTGGTCAAACCTCCAGATAATTCTCGCTATTCTCGGAAGGCTGCCGAAAAAGCATCCAAAGTTTTCTTAAAACAAAGGATCCACAGGACTAATGATAGCCTGGCAAACGCTAATCGAAAGCCTCCAGTTTGAAATCCGAATTGCGAAATGTGTTATCTGAAGTGGATTTCTGCAAAATTTGTGGAAAACACGCCGACGTTTTGGCCACATAGAGCGAGCACATAAAAGAAAGACAAGTACGTAAGTTCAGCACGTTATTAACTTCACAAGATAAATGTACCTCTGCTAGTTCTTTTGATGAAATTGCTCGACAATATTCTAAGGTAATTAATTTATCAGATAGGCCGCTATCGCAAACCGAACAAAGATTGTTGGAAAAGGGCTTAAACTTCTGGTTAAGTAAAAATTCTTACACGCTGAGGATGTTATTTCATGCATAGAATCCATCCTCAACCAGCTACCTGAAAATCAGGCAGATGCGTTGCGAAACGGTATATCAAGTATTATCAAAAACAACAACCAGAAAAGATAAACCTTACGCGAGATGAACAACAAGCACTCCTTAAATTGCGAAAAGAAGAGGAAATAGTGACGGATGCTCAAAACGACAGGGTATTAGAGGCTCTAAAATATGCCGGAGAGATGCGAAGCTCCCAATTACTGGTCATGGGGGACTTCAACCTTCCTCATCTTTTTAACAGATCAGATCATCCTCTACACACAACTGATCATAAATTCCGTGAGCTGATCGACATGATTCCACTGCATAACCATGTGTCCGACTTTACTCACAAAAGAGGATCAGAGTTACCGTCCGTTTTAGATTTAATACTTACTTCCGAAGCAACAGCAGTTGAAGGTGTTGACTACATTGCCCCTCTCGGTCGGAGTGATCATCTTGTGTTAGAATTTGAATATGTATGCAGCGCTAGACGAGTATGTGAGTACGCGAAACTATTCAGAAGGATCGACTACGTGAGTTTACGTGACGTACTTGGGTTAGTAAATTGGCGAGTGCTTGATTATCACAACACGGAAACACATTGCACCGCAATCACAGAAAGACTTCAGTCAAACATATATCAAAATTCGCGATTTGTTAATGAACGAAGGTTAAGCGACTTTTGCTTTAAGCTACGTAGTCGCACGAAACAATGGATCGGGCAAAGGAACTCTGCTTGGTTTCAACACAGAAATACCAAGACTGATGCGTCGTGGCAACATTTTTGCGGAATTCGCAACAAAGTAAACACTCTCATCAAAAAAGACAAGCAAAATTACCATCGCTTTCTATCTTGGAAAATGGAAGGAAATCCTAAATTGCTTTATCGGATTGACAATGCTCGATCGAGCGTGAAACCAGGGGTGTTTCCTGTTCTTACTGACGAAGGATTAACAGTCTCAGCAAAGGAAACAGCTGATGCTCTCGCTCAATTTTATGCTAAAGTATTTAGTCCGTTAGCGATTCAATCGACTGAAGAATTACCGCCATCAACAGTGACGCAACAGCTGACTGAGATCGAGATAAATCCAGTGATTATACAACGACATTTGTGTCGAATGAACCCTAGGAAATCCCCTGGAGCGGATGGGATCACTCCGACTATACTAAAATCCTGTTGCCAGCAGCTGGGTGAACCTTTGTATGAATTGTTTAAACATTCTCTAATTGAAGGAGTGGTGCAAACAGAGTGGAAGACAGGGGTAATTTCACCTATCTACAAAGGCGGTAGACGTTCAGATCCGGCAAACTACCGTCCTGTCACCCTACTTCCTGTGATATCCAAAGTTCTAGAGCGTATAGTGACAGGAAATATAGTTCATCACGTAGAATCACAAAATATGCTATCTGTGGCGCAGCATGGTTTTCGTAAATCTCGCTCATGCTTGACAAACCTATTGACGGTTTTAAATGACTGGACCCAAGCGGTTGACGAAGGAGCTAGCATCCACGCTTGTTATCTGGACATGTCTAAAGCTTTTGACCGAGTGAATCACTTTCGACTAATACAAAAGCTGAAGCAGATGGGTATCAGCGGACAGCTACTCATATGGCTTGAAAGTTACCTCAGTGGGCGTAAGGTGATCGTTCGAATCAACGGGGTACTATCACAGGCTATTGATGCCTCTAGTGGCGTACAGCAAGGTTCAGTCCTCGGGCCAGTACTTTTCTTGGCTTACATCAACGACCTACCAGAGACGCTCGCATGCAAGGTGATTCTTTTTGCTGATGACATTAAACTTTGGACCCGGATAAAAACAATTGCGGACTGTGTACAGCTGCAACGTGATCTAGATGCTCTACACGAATGGTCGGTACGGAATAATTTGCCATTCAATATCCAAAAATGCAAGGTGTTGCAAATTGGTAAGCCATTCCAGTACCAACATCACTTTGGGCAGATGATTTTGAGCTCGACGGAATCGGAAAGGGATCTTGGAGTCTGGGTATGCGGCAGCCTGAAGAACAGCCTGCATTGTGAGGTTATCTACAAGCGTGCTTCCAAGCTTCTAGGTATGATGCGACGGATTTTCAGAACCTTCTCGCCTGGAATGTTGCCCACCATCATGAACGCCCATATAATTCCAACCATGGAACATGCATCACAAGCTTGGACTCCGTGGTTAAAAGAGGATATAATATTGCTTGACAAAATATACCATCGCGCAACCAAACTCGTATGAGGTTTCCGTAAACTAACGTACGAGGAACGATTGCAAAAACTGAGGCTCCCCACTCCAGACAATAACGAATACTTCGCTTTGGGATTTAAAGCGAAGCGAAGTTGCGAAGCGAAGCGAATATTGTTGAATATTCGCTTCGCTATCGCCATGGCGAATGGCAAAAATAAACTTCGCTAAAAATTCGTTATACTTCGCTTCGCTTAAAACGAAGTGCAAGTTCAAACTTCGCCGTAAACGAATATTAGCGAAGTCTTCGCTAAAAGCGAAGAGTGTTCATTTTTGTACTTTAATATTTTAACCCTTTGTCTACGGGAATTGTTTTTGATGTTGACACTTGTTGACTTGTTGATAGACAAAGGCCAGACAAGTGCACTCCGATGGTGACTGAAGGTACAGACGTAAGCTACTTAGCAACCGACTGCTTGTTTAATTGCTATAAGCTAACATTTGAGGTGGTAACTAGAGTTACGGTCAGTAGACAAAGGGTTGTATTTTTTTGTACTTTAATATTTTAAATGTATTCGCGTAGGTGTGTGGCTGAATGCGAAGGGCGTGGGTGTTTTGATCTGCTTGGGTGTTTGTCGCTCTGCGTGGTTGCTTGCCGCCTTGCCTGGGCGTTTGTTTCTTTTGCGTGCGTGGTTGGAGTTGCTCTTGGCCAACTTGGCCCCAGCCGCCCCACCATCCATTCGGATGCCGGAACCCGCTTGCCAAGATCTTGAAGGTTTTCTCCAAGAGCACCATGACCTTGATCTTGATCCGGAATTGGCCTTTGGCAGCGTCGACCAGTCCCAGTCTCAACCAGCCCCAGTTCCTCCCTATGTCAAGGAGATGAATGAGTGGATGGCGTCTCCCTGGAAAAGGAGGACATCGACGTGCTCCAGTACTGGAATATGAAGGCCAAGAAGCTCCCTCTACTCGCCAAAGTCGCCCAGTAAGTTGTTTCAAAGTTAAAGGTCACTTATTTTCCGTTGGATTATAATTTATTCTCGTTATTCGCCATTCTTCGCTATAATATTCGCTAAACTTCGCCATACTTCGATATTATTCGCTATACTTCGATATATCATTTTCTATTCTTAGATGTAGTATTGCTATACTTTGATATAGTATTGCTATACTTCGAAATAGTAGTTTAACTTTTGTATCCAATGGAACCTAATACAAAATACTAAACCTGTCTCATTTTCTTTTAGGATGGTCTACGCCATCCCGGCAACCTCAGCCTCATCAGAGAGGGTCTTCTCGGAAGCTGGACTCGTGACCTAGCCCACCCGAAGCCTTCTGAACAACGTGAGGGTACAGGAGCTCGTCTACATTCATGACAATTACGAGAGAGTGCTCCCCTACATGAAGAGGATGAAGCTCCGCATCCAGGAGTTCACCAATGGCGAAGGTACCAGCACTCAGTGTCAGCAGCAGCTCAAAGACCAGGATGACTCTGAGGCCAAACTTGAGGATGTCGAGTTTGTCGACACCCAGGAGCTCACGGCGGGGACCTACTCCCCTCTAACTGGAGGCAGCCGGACCAGTTCCGGCACCAGGTCCAGGTCCAGAACCCCGGTTTTTTATATTTACAATTCCAAAGCTCATGAAAAAGTCCTCTCTTGTCAAATAAAAGTTCTTTCATGGTCAAAAAATAATTTATTTCGGAATTCGTTTTATTTCAGCGAAGAATAGCGAATTTAAACGAATATTAGCGAATTATAGCAATTTATAGCAATGTTTTTTTGTCGAAAACGAAGTTTTTGGGGGACATCGAAGTTGAGCGAAGATTATTCGCTAATATTCGTTATGGCGAAGTGCGAAGCTTCGCTTCGCTATTGCGAAGTGCACTTCGGATATTCGCTTTGATACTATTCGCCATTGCGAAGGGCAGTTAGGGCATTTCGAAAATTCGCTTCGCACTTCGCTTTGCTCCAAAAAAGTGACATTCGTTATTGTCTGCCCCACTCCCCTCCAAAGAAGCCTTCGAAGCGATGCGATACTAACATATAAAATATTAAATACCCCACATCATCCCTTAAAACATTTATTCGAATACCGTGAGTCACGTCATACACGCAGCCACTCAGCGACACTGCAAACTCCCCACTCCCGTATCAGCTGTCGCCGATATTTTTATTTTGTACGTGTCTGTTTCCTTTGGAATTCAATCCCCGAAACTCTTGTCATCTCTCCCAGCATCGGAACGTTTATTCGAAATTTGGATAGTTATTTGTTGCATAACGATTTGACGACACCTGCGTATTGACTCATGGTAACTATACAACTTGACTATACTTGACATTACATGTTTATTTTATACCTATTTTCTGAATGTATATTTACTATGATATGGTAATTGTGAAGCTATGTGCATTTTTGACTATAAATTCTTGAATCTTGAATCTAGATAAAGGCAAGGCAACCGTGATTCTTTCTAAAAGTTATTATAGATAAGGCACAGTCACACATCGCTTAAGGTCTGTATCGGGTTATTGACAACCATACAGCAACGACCATTATGAATAACCGTAAGAGGGTTGTAATGAATCTGTGAGAGTAGATTATCGGTAACGTTTCGCTTCTGACAAAGAAGCTTCGGCAGACCAAGGGTGTCAGTACGAACAGAGATCAAGCTTAAATTGCATTCACCTGATTAATCGTAAGCTTTTTAAGAACTGCACAGTCCATGGTGGGTTCTGCGCACGTTAAGAAAGGACAGGCGCGTTCAATATCAACTGACGCACCGCCACCCCTACGTGCAGTATAATCCTTAATTGTTTTAGTCTTGGCAGGTGTGAATGACATCTGCTGAAAGATTAGCGCGATTGCGTAATCGGTGCGCACACTAGGGGTTACGCACGTAATGTTTATCCGCTGCCAGTTTGTGGAGATATCAGCCCCATCCACCTTATTGACAGCATTCTTACCGGCCTTTGTTATCTCAACCGCCTCAGCGTGAAGTCCTTCCATGTATGGTTTTATTCCCCGCCTTATCACTTCTACGTTATCAAGATCTGCGCTGTGACCGGTGTCCAGCACATGTTCAGCTATTGCTGAAGCTCTTATCAGTGTTTGATATTCACTGGAATTGCGTGGCTGCTAACCGATTCGATTTTTGTGTTCACTTATCCTAGTACTGAGTTCTCTGGATGTTTGCTCGATATATACTCCCGAGCAACCCTTGCAGTTTCACATGGAACACCCTCCCTTCCTCTGTTACACACTCAGCCAACCTGGATATTTTTAAAGCTTATTTGGACAAATATTTGAGAGACAACCCAAATTTTGATACGATTTACACTACATGAGTTTCCCTGTTCTTCTTCTTTTTTATTGTATATCCCTCATAACTCCATCCTATGGTTATTGTTAAGCTAAATGCTTTTTAGACCATTACAACTTTGAATCACTTTGAATCACTTTGAATTGATCACACCCACTAAATGCTGTGTTAATCTCTAAATTGTTTATTTAGTGTACAGTTGCGAACAGCGTCCGCTGATACTGCTTACGTAATCCATGAACACATTAGGTGTTATGCACGTCAATCCTTATCCGCTGCAGCACCGTACGCTAGATTGTTGAGATATCCACCCCATCCACCTTGTTCACCGTATTCGCCCTAGCCTTTTGTTATTTCAACTGCCTCAGCGTGAAGTCTTTCCCTATAAGATTTCATACCCCGTCTTATCACTTCCACCTTATCGAGATCTACGGTGTCCCTAGTGTCTAGCACCTGTTACTAGGGTAGAATCCCGAATCAGAGATTGATATTCACTGGGATTGCGTTGTTAAAATCCCGCTCGTTACCACAGTCCGTTTACCCTAATGCAAAGATCTGTATACGTATGCCCAATCTAAACGCCCATGCAACGCTTGCATCTGATTTTGTGGATGCAGTTTTTCACACCACCAAAAGCAGTCTCATCTTTCAGATGCATTGATACGAAGCGGAGAGTTCTACCTCCCTCAAATGTTACTCTAATACCTGCGTCATTCAAGATTCGGCTCATACCTTCGGAGGCGCTTTTGACATACGGTAGAGATACCGTAGCTCGTCAAACCTTTTCCGTCTTCGGTTGCGGATGTTCACCTCGGTTCAAATGGCGCTTAATTTAGCGCATGGGGTAAACTTGATTTGCAAGTCAGCGACTGACTTTCACATGAGCTCGTCTCTTATCTGCATCATCGCTGCAGAGACGGTCAATCTTGTCTAATAGCGATTTCACTACGACGGAAATACCCTTTTAGGGTACGCAGATGTGAAACTTAAAATCACATCGGTGTCGACTGGCTTACGAGATACCGTTGTACTTATCTTGCCATTGTCTTTTTGCGCGAGACAGACCAAGAACGGAAGTGTCCCTTCCGTACCATGTTTTTGCTGTGCATAAAATAACAAGTGGTTCATATTTAGACAAATTGCCACACCGATGATGATTTGTTGTACACATAATTTGGTACGATCCTTCAAGTTCATATGGGAGTTAAGTGACTCTCTCGCTAATTCGAAAGCGCTTGTAGTGTCAACATTCGTGAACAAGGAGCTTACGTCACAGCTAACCATAATTTCATCCTTTCCAATTGTTACGGTACTTATGCGACGAACAAAATCAAACGCGTTCTTAATAAAAGAATTCGTGTTACCAACCAGTGGCATCAAAAGATGGGCAAGGTGCTTAGCCACTTCGTGTGATGGGGATCCAATGTCGTCTACAGGGGGACTCAAGGATACGCCTACATTATGTATCTTCGGAAGTCCATAGAACCTGGGTGTCTGAGCAGATTTTGGGTGGGACATGAACCATAACGTTTGACCAAGGTTTTCCGTAATTCCTCGCAGGTATCTTGAAACAACCGTCTTATTATTAATCATAATGGTCGTAGATCTACGGTTGTCAATAACCTGATACGGACCGTCCACACGTTGTGACTCTGCCTTATCTCTATAATCACTTTTAGAGAGAATCACGGTTGCCTTGGCTTTATCTGCCTCTTCTTTTCGCAATTTAAGTAGTGCTTGGTATTTAAAAATATTCGATACCGTTCGTGAGTCCATAATCATGAAAATAACGTTTGAATTGAATCGGTTATAGCAATGTTTTGGTAACGTTTCGCTTCTGAACACAGAAGCTTCGTCAGAACAAGGGTGTCTTTCAGGTTTAAATGCCATTCTCGTGAACAATCCTTAGTTCTTTAATCTGGACAGGTGACAATTGATCACACCCCCGAAATGCTGTGTTAATCCCTAAATTGTTTATTTAGTGTACAGTTGCGAACAGCGTCCGCTGATACTGCTTACGTAATCCATGAACACAATAGGTGTTATGCACGTTAATCCTTATCCGCTGCATCACCGTACGCTAGATTGTTGAGATATCCACCCCATCCAACTTGTTCACTGCATTCGCCCTAGCCTTTTGTTATTTCAACTGTCTCGGCGTGAAGTCTTTCCCTATAAGATTTCACACCCCGTCTTATCACTTCCACCTTATCAAGATCTACGCTGTCCCTAGTGTCTAGCACCTGTTACTCGGGTAGAATCCCGAATCAGAGATTGATATTCATTGTGATTGCATTGTCGATTTCCCGCTCGTTACCACAGTCCGTTTACCCTAATGCAAATATCTGTATACGTTTGCCCAATCTAAGCACCCATGCAACGCTTGCATTTGATTTTGTGGATGCAAATTTTCACACCACCTAAAGCAGTATCATCTTTCAGATGCATTGATACGGAGCGGAGAGTTTTACCTCCCTCAAATGTTACTCTAATACCTAGGTAATTCAAGATTCGACTTATTCCTTCGGAGACGCTTTTGACATACGGTAGAGATACCGTAGCTCGGCAAACTGTTCCAGTCTTCGATTCAGGATGTTCAACTCGGTTCAATTGGCGCTTAATTAAGCTCTTGGGGTAACGATGACCGACTTCTTTTTGAGCTCGTCTCTTATCTGCATGATCGCTGAAGATACGGTCAAACTTGTAGAATAGCAATTTTGCTACCGACTGAAATACCCTTTCAGAGTACGCAGATGTGAATCTCAAAATGGCATCGTGTCGATTGGCTTATGACATACCGCTGAAATCTCCAAAATCTGGCGCTAGGCAGATTCACCTTATACGTACTAGTTAACCCTTTGTCTACTGACGGTAACTGTGCTTATCACCTCAAATTTTAGCCCATAGAAATTAAACAAGCAGTCGATTACTCATTAGCTCCCGTCTAGACCTTGAGTCAGCATCGGAGTGCACTTTTCAGGCGGCGTCTGGAATCTGATCCTAGCAGGACTGTTTTTACAGCCAGTCAAGTGTCAACATTCATGCCGATAAGTCCCGTGTTTGTTACTCCTACTTCAGAATGTGTTAATAGGTACTTCCACTCACTTCGCCATAACGAATATTAGCGAATAATCTTCGCTCAACTTCGATGTCCCCCAAAAACTTCGTTTTCGACAAAAAACATTGCTATAAATTGCTATAATTCGTTAATATTCGTTTAAATTCGCTATTTTTCGCTGAAATAAAACGAAAGAACTTTTATTTGACAAGGGAGGACTTTTTTCATGAGCTTTGGCATTGGAAATATACAAAACCTTCATCTCAAATGCAATTAGGCTCCTCCTCTGACTCGGTCTCTGAGACCGGGGTTCTGGACCTGGACCTGGGGCCGGAACTGGTCCAGCTGCCTCCAGTCAGAGGGGAGTAGGCCCCCGCCGTGAGCTCCTGGGTGTCGACAAACTCGACATCCACAAGGTTGGCCTCAGGGTCATCCTGGTCTTTGAGATGCTGCTGACTCTGTGTGCTGGTACCTTCGCCATTGATGAAGGATGCGGAGCTTCATCCTCTTCATGTAGGGGAGCACTCTCTCGTAATTGTCATGAATGTAGACGAGCTCCCGGACCCTCTCATAGCTCAGAAGTCTTCGGGTCGGCTTGGTCACGAGTCCAGCTTCCGAGAAGACCCTCTCTGATGAGGCCGAGGTAGCCCGGATGGCGTAGACCACCCTAAAAGAAAATGAGACAGGTTGAGTATTTTGTATTAGGTTCCAGGGGGTCCATTTGTGCAAAAATTGAACTACTATTTCGAAGTACAGCAATAATATATCAAAGTATAACAATACTACATCTAAGAATAGAAAATAATATATCGAAGTATAGCGAATAATTTCGAAGTATGGCGAAGCTTAGCGAATATTATAGCGAAGTATGGCGAATAACAAGAATAAATTATAATCTAACGGAAAATAAGTGATCTTTAACTTTGAAACAACATACTGGGCGACTTTGGCTAGTAGAGGGAGCTTCTTGGCCTTCATCTTCCAGTACGGGAGGATGAGATTTTTGTTAGTTTCGACGTAAGCTCCTTGTTCACGAATGTTGACAATACAAGCACTTTAGTATTAGCGTTGAAATCACTCAACTCCGATATGACCCTGAAGTAATCTACCACATTGATTGTACAACAAATCATCAACGGTATATATATATATATAATATATATAATACTTAGCCTCCTTCGGTCGATGTCGACCATGGATGTACATCGCAATCTCATGAATGTTCATGTTTTACAGATTTTTGAATGACTAAACAGTCCGATTCGGGACGAACAATCTCTTCCGCAGCGCTGGCAACGATAGTCAAAACTCGTTTGTATTGCATCAAGTGCACCTCGGCGGCGTGATCTGCGTTCACCTGCTAAGAGATATATCTGCTCCTCCTCAGCTTGCAGACGACGATTTACACAATGCCTCCAATGTGAGCGGTCAAAAGGAAGTTCTTCCCAACTCGCCAGGTTAATGCCAAGAGCTCTCATATCTCTTTTTTCAAACGTCTTTGTACCGAAAGGGCGGTCTGCCCAATGGTCGACTTCCTAATTGCAACTCACCATATAGTAGATCTTTCGGAATACGACTGTGGAGTGGCTGTCAGCATGAATACTCATTGTCCAATGATTCAAATGTTTGTTGACGTGTAGTGAATACACATGTGTCGCTCTGATCTTGACTTTTCTACAACGACCATTTTGCATTATGTAGACATGACCAAGCCATCGCAGACGGCGCTGTCCCAATATGGTGAACATGCTCTGTAGACCAGCTTTTGAAAGCACTTCAGCATTAGTCACTCTGTCCATCCACGATATGTTCAAGATACGACGGATGCTACGTAGATGGAAAGCATTCAGCTTTCGTTCAGATCTTGCGGTTCAGGTTGAAAAGCTTGCCATCACTTCGCGTGCGTAGGTAAATGCCTTCTCGTCCTCGTCATGAAAGCGTGCATCAGAAGCAGAGCAAAGAAAATGCCGAACAGCGTGGGAGCAAGAACACACCCTTGTTTGATGCCTTGGCGAATTTCAAATGTATCTAAGCTGAAACCGTTTTAATGGACTGAGCCCTTAATGCCTGAACGGAACGAAATAACGAGCTTGAGCAGTCTTGGGGGGCAGCCTAACAGATCAAGCATTTTGAAAATACCGTCTATGCTGATGTAGTCGTTTGCCTTCGTTAAATCAATAAAAACAGCCTATAATGGCATACGCTGTTTCCGATCCTTTTCTTGAATTTTCTCTGTGAGAAGATCATGTCAAAGGTTGATCTACCCTTGTGGAAGCCACATTGAGATTCGGAGTAAATTCTATTAGCTAAAACTTGTAGCCAGATCTGTAAGACTCCAGCGATGGGCCCAACCATTTCCCCAGTGCTGGCGCATATTTACACGGAGTAATTCGAGGAGATGACTTTTGAGAAACGAAGCGTTCAAACCAAACATATGGTGGCGCTATGTCGACGATATATTCGTCATCATAAAGCGCAACAAACTACAAGCATTTCACAGTTATCTCAATAATTTGAATCCGAAAATCCAGGTCACAAAAGAAACCGAGTCTATGGAAGGGACACTTCCGTTCTTGGACTGTCTCGCGCTGATAGACAACGGGAAGATAAGAACAAGGGTATACCGTAAGAGTATCAACACAGATGCCATTTAGAGATACACATTTGCGCATCCTAAAAGGGTATTTCTGTCCGTAGCAAAATAGCTATTTTACAAGTTTAACCGCGTCTGCATCGTTGATGCAGATAAGAGACGAACTCATCAAGAAGTCAGTCGTCGACTTGCTCAATTACGTGCCAATTGAACCGAGTTAAACATCCGCAACCGAATACGGAATAAATTTGGCGAGCTACGGTATCTCTACCGTATGTTAAAAGCGTCTATGAAGGATGAAGTTGGATCTTGAATAACGCATGTATTAGAGTAACATATAAGGGAGTTAGAACTCTGCGCTCCGTATTAATGCATCTGAAAGATAAGCCTCCGTTATTTTCTACAACAAACTGCATCTACAAAATCAAATGAAATGGTTGCGCGGATGTTTACATTTGGAAAACCTCGACAGAACTTTGTACTAGGGTAACCGAAAATAGGAAACAAGTAGGAAAGCATATCCGCAAACCCATTGAATAGTTATCGCTGATTTGGGATTCTGCCCCAGCTGAACACGTGCTAGACACTGGACAACGCGTAGATCTTGATAACGTGGGATTGATGAGACGGGGTGTGAAATCCTATGGGGAAAACTTCACGCCGAGACAGTTGAAATAACAAAGGCTGGGGCGAATGCGGTGAACAAGGTGGGTGGGAGATATCTCAACAATCTGTTTCAAGGCTCACTGAACCTGATCTTACTGTCTCCACCTGACGACGGCAAACAGCCAGAAACCGGTAGTGGTGTGTAAGGGATGGGGACGTGAGCAACACATTATTTAGGTCATCCACAAGCGCCTTGAGTGCTTTGACCAAGAATCACTTTGTGATTCTGTGTCTGAACATCGTGGTTCGTTGTACGAACCCTATATAACAGTTGGCATACAAGGATAATCTTGTTTACCTTTAATCCACTGTTTCAAGGCTCACTGAACCTGATCTTACTGTCTCCACCTGACGACGGCAAACAGCCAGAAACCGGTAGTGGTGTGTAAGGGATGGGGATGTGAGCAACACATTACTTTGGTCATCCACAAGCGCCTTGAGTGCTTTGACCAAGAATCACTTTGTGATTCTGTGTCTGAACATCGTGGGTCGTTGTACGAACCCTATATAACAGTTGGCATACAAGTATAATCTGGCGTTCGGTTCTGCAGCGGAAAAGGATTAACGTGCATAACACCTAATGTGTACATAGATTACGTAATCAGTGTCAGCGTAAGAAATGTCACCGTTTTACGTCTAAGAGCAATGTCTAACCCAAATAGGCTGGCGGATTCAGCGACGGGGTCAACGCATACACATACCGAAGACCTACATCGATGATACAGACAGACAAAGGTTTGTTAGTTGTTAGCAGATATGGACTATCAACCATTCGATCCAAATAAAATCACGCGGTCGAAGGAGGGTGTTTGAAGCCGATACTGGCCTTTAAGCAAATATCGTGACGAAATGCATCCGACATTGATGATCAGAAATGCATCGGGACAGATAGAGGAACGGTTGATGGGTGTACATTAGAATCGAGAGTCTGTGTCGAACAAGTGTTTTGTTCATGAGCATTTTTTCATCGTAGGGTGATATTACCGTAATCCCACATCGGTAGATGGGCGAAAGAGATTCCTGGTAACTCCTGCCGGTAACCGACGAAGCAGTTCGCACTCTTTTCATCTGGAGCGTCCTGTCCGGCGCCTGATTAAAAAAAGTGACAAGCCGCACAAGAGGTAGTGGTGTTTGATACGGAGAAAATGATGTCCACCGCATTATGGTTATATTTTTCTTGATTTTGTTGAAAACCAACCGCGCCCACATATCAATGTTGTTGAGCTAGATCAATTAAGATTGCCCAAATGATACCATCAAAATGTATTTCAGCAAGCCATCCCCTTCAAAACGGATCCCATAAAATAACGACTGATCTATGCATTGAAATCATCGCTCAATATTTGAATCACCCCAAAAGACGAGTCAAGAGAGAGGAATATGTTTATTCGAAACACTGCGGGTTAATGTAAAAAATAAATACCTATTGTGAATTTTTTTAACAGATTTCGATAGATTGGGATCGAAACCGCAAAGCGAATGTCACATTAAACACGTGGTCTCAACGTCAAGGGCGGTGATACAGTATGGGTCGCAGTTGGCAGCTATCTCACGATCTTCCAAGTATCCAC
>JACCGJ010024337.1:0-51609 GCA_013407085.1 Atriophallophorus winterbourni
ATCACATTCAGATGAGTCACGGGGTTACGCGTAAGCTGTGGCATTCTTGGTGGTTCATGTGTTTGTGCAACCGACTCTGTCGGATCAACAATGCGTTGAGGTTCGATCTGGAGCATGCCAACAGAGTCATACAACAAATATAAAGGTGTTTCGGTCATCTCGACGTGATTTTCTATCGACTTCACTTGGCGGCTCTTGATATGATTGATATGTCGAATCTATATTATCACTTGTACCGGGACGTTACATAGCACGGCTCCCATTGGATGCATGTTAACCCCAGACTCCCAGTATGGACTGCTTCTTCGGAACATACGTACGTAGACAGTATCTACAGACTTCGTATGTACTAAATCGAGCTGTCGTCGCTTGGTTGTTTGATTGTAGATTAGTACCAGGAAGCATTGCCTGGTGTGATGTTCACATTGATCGTTACAAAATGCACGCTATGGGTGTCAACTGCTTTCGTGTTGCTGGATCTGTGCGCGTTTGAACGTAGCTACCAATCTTTCAGCTTGTTCGTTGGACTAAGGATGATAGATTCGATTGAACACTTGTATAACGACATACCTTCGACAAAGTTCCATGATTCGGTGGTTCATTAGAAGTGATTAAAAGCTCGGATTTGGGGATAAAAGTTCTTTTGCACATGTAGATCAAATTTTGCTTCAACGGCCGCCATGCACAGTTACATATTTACTTTAAAGCATATACATTGTTAGAACGTGATAAAGAACTGTGAAAAATTAAGAAACTCGGATCAACGAAAGAATCTCATTGGTTAGGTCTCCGAACATTTGAATTGGAATGATGTTCAAGTTGAGTAACATTGATCGAAACTGAAGTTCGCTCTTCAGGCTGTGGCATCGCCAAACCTAGGCGCCGTTACCCGTCACTGGCGGGGCCGTATTTCCGAAAACGGCATTCAGGACTCTGTTTAATCAAAGCATGTTCCTGACTAATTTCTTATCAGAAAAAGCATCTACACAAATGCGCCTCAAAAGTGCTTGCAGCATCATTAATACTAGCACGTATGTTTTCAATAATAATGAGTGGCTTGATAAATCGATGTTCTGCAGCGGAACTCTCTACTAAGAATGTGCAAAATGCATCCGGAATACTAGCACAATACCAGGTATTCTAACCAGCGATAGTCTGGGCAGCTCAGTACGAGTTGAAGGCAAGGCTATCCTATCACCATAATGGAAACATAGAAGCTCTATGCCTCGTAGAAAGAACCGTGAGATTTGACCTAGCATCGCTAAATAATTCCAGAAATGTATTAATCTTCCAAATTTCCCACTCGTGTTAAGAAATTTTGGCAAAATGTAGGCAACAAGTGTAGGCATGGTGTAAAAGTACTGTTACGAACAACTTTGCACAACGTTGTATTATACATGACATTTCAATTTAATCAACCGAATACCCCTTCGAAGTCTAGAAAGATGACTATTATCAAGTACCGATAAGTTAGGCGCTGTTCTATGGTCTGTCGATGAGTCAAAGTGTGTTTGAGACTGAGAGAATGAGAACAATTCCAACACCTATTGGAAAGCTTGGGATGATGTGCACTGTAAGTAGAAGAGTTTTAATATTTTGGCACTCGGCATTCGTTTATAATCATGTTAATTGCTTACCAGGCATCAATTTGTGATTCTGCATTCGAACACCGTGCTTCGCAGTATAATGTATGTGTGTATGAAAGAACAAGCCTGATCCAGGCAAAGTGCCGTACAGTGAGAGACTGCACGTGGGCTAAGAAACTGTCAGGCTGCCCAGGCCAAGACAGATACTCTTCGCAGTATAAAAAATATTTATTAGTGGCTTCGAACTCTGTCTTTGTTTACCGCTTTACCACTGTTTCAAGGCTCACTGAACCTGATCTTACTGTCTCTACCTGACAACATCAAACAGTCAGAAACCGCTTGTGGATTGTAAGTGCTAAGGATGTGAGCTTCGTAATACATTTGTCATTCAAAACATCTTGAGCGTGCTTAACTGAAAATGACTTTATGATTCTTCATTTGAACACCGTTGTTCATCACCAATAGCATTCAAATACAAATGTAATTACCATTTCACCACTGTTTCAAAGCTCACTGAATCTGATCTTACTGTCTCCACCTGATGACGCCAAACAGTCAGAAACCGGTAGTGGTATGCAAGGGATTGGGATGTGAGCACCACAGTATATTGGCCTTCGTAAGTGCGTTGTTCCGAACCCTGCTTCAAGAAAAGCAATTAAAACGGAGCAAAACGTTTGAGATCAGTCTGAAAGCCATTGATTCTTATTGCAACAATGGTCGACAAGAAGACATTTGCGAATTTCCGAAAGTTATTCAAAATCACCATTTTTGGCAGCAGCAAGGAACCTTGAGTTCACGTACTTTGCTGCACACGAACCAGCGCAATTTCGATGTGAAACACGGCTAGACGCAAAAGCAAATTCATGCTTAATTTCGGGCATGGCAACAATTATTCTTTGACGCAATATATGGAGAACAGAATAGATTTATTGACAACGCTGAAACCAACCTACAGAAAAAGACTTAATGGTTTAAAAATTTCGATCGTATCACAGCTGCTGTAGATTTTAATCTTGAAACAAACTTTAATTACATATAATAAATTTAGTTTGCTCATCAAATTGTGTGATGAAAGTTTATTAAAATCCGATTTAAATGAAGCTTCTATTCTAGAGACCAAGCACATTCAGACACCAATACTTACCCAAACAGACGTATTCACACTGCTCTACAAAAAGACAATTATGCAGCTCTAACACTCATTTATACCATCCGACACGAAATGATGCGTTAATCACCAATAGTCCGCTGGATCTCACATCTGGCTGCTCACGTGATCTTGACCAATATCGATCGGATGGCATTCCATGAATCGTGCGGTCAATCGGATTCGTGCTTATGAGCTGATGGTGCGCGAATGCATTCACGCGTCGTGTTAAGGCATGGTTATGCGGTGAAAGCTCGACTCGACCGTGTGTGCCAACAACTTGTGGTGCAAAGTGCTCGCATGATTCGATGGAGATTGTTTGATATTGGAATAAAATGTTGTTTTGGTCTGGCATGAAAGGGTGAACTTCTGTTTTCATTTAATAAACGCACTGTTAGATGGAAGATCTGATTGTGCTGATGGCTGTTTGTATACCACAAAAGTCTGTCACATATGATGGATTTAAATCAATTCTTATTATGATACTTCGACCATTTACGAGGTAATTACTAGGAAATGGGTGTTAACTAACTCATGATTGCGTGAGCGACTTTAATTAATACTTTCATCAATTCCATCGAACCGAAATCAGCCTTTTGTTACCTAGCTCCCCTTAGGACTAGGAACATATACTATAGAACGATAAGAAATAGGAAACAAGATTCATCTACACATGCATATTCAATGCACAGATTCGTTGTGTGAAACCATTCTCAAAACTTGTCTTCCGTCTTGATGGCTTCAGATAACAGCGGGTTGAAATTAAAGTTTTTTGAATGATTTACTGGAATACTTGAAGACTGTACCTGGCTCCCGCGAGTTAATTTCTATATCCATTTTTCACTATTTTTTGGAGGCTACAAGGGTGGATTTGCCAATTTCATCGACAAATAGAGATCGTTGCATTCTTTCAATCTATTCCCATTCTCTCAATCGAAAGTTTTAAACAGTACACAATCCATAGTAATCTACATTCTGCTTCGCGGTGACATCCAGGTCCTTAAGTTTTCGTCTCGATGCTGCCATTAATTACGGACAAGTTTCAATACGTGGCCACTGTGCCTGTATTGTGAATGACACGGTCAAGGGTGTCAGTACGAACAGAGATCAAGCTTAAATTTCATTCACCTGACCATGGTGGGTTCTGCACTTGTTAAGATAGACAGGCGCGATCAATATCAACTGACGCACCACCACCCCTACTTGCCGTAGGGGTGTTTTGGTCTTGGCAGGTGTGAATGACATATGCTGACCGATTAGCTCGATTGAGTACTCGGTGCACACACTAGGGGTCACGCATGTTAATGTTTATCCGCTACAGAACCGGACGCCAGATTGTGGAGATATCAGCCCCATCCACCGTATTGACTACATTCTTACCGGCCTTTGTTATCTCAACCGCCTCAGCGTGAAGTCGTTCAATATATGGTTTTTATTTTAAACTACTCTCATCGATTCACTACAAACTTTCTTTTTTCATGATTATGATTCCCCGATCGATCACGAACAATTTCCATGACATGGTCAAGCGTTTGCATTTATCACAGTTTAAACCTCGAGCAGTGGTGTTTGCTCCTCGCGAATAATAATGTCCAAATAAGCTACGTCAGACGTGTTGATTTCATCAACTTCCAATTGATTCCACAGAAATTCGAAACTCCGATTCATGGAAAAAGCTGTTCCTATTGTAGGGGTCAACGATGCCAAATCACGTTCCCTTTTGCATTGTCCATTGTGTAATTTGCGCTGGCTTCTAGGACAAAGCCTTTCACGCCCACTTGTCGATTGCGTCACGATTGATCGCTGAAGACAACATTTCCAACGTTAATCAGGTTCACTCACGAATCCCGTAAAACAACGCATTTATTGCACACATGACAATGAACAAAACACACGCCCATCTTATATAGAAAAATCTGGTTATCACAACACTGTCCTAGACAAAAGTAATGTTTTGCTCACGTCCCCGCACTTACACAAGACTACCGGTTTCTGGCTGTTTGCCGTCATCATTCACCACCGAATCACAAAGCTTGTACCCGGACTAGCTGCTAAACCATATGAAGAACTTTTGAGGAGTCTCAATTTTTTCGACTTTCGCTGTCGTCGACTAAGAGGTGACCTCATACTGATGTACAATATTATGCACGTCCCTAACCATCCCTTGTCCACACTTTTCACACGCTCGCCACCCCGTGCCAGTCGGAAACATGAACTTACAGTGCTTATTCTGACTTCAAGACTGAACTATCGAAGATATTCTATGCTATACGTGCAAGTTTCACATGGAACACCCTCCCCTCCACTGTTACACACTCAGCCAACCTGGATATTTTTAAAGCTAATTTGGACAAATACTTGAGAGAAAGCCCCAATTTTGATACGATTTACACTACATGAGTTTCCCTGTTCTTTTTTATTGTATATACCTCATAACTCCATCCTATGGTTATAGTTAAGCTAAATGCTTTTTAGACCATTAAAACTTTGAACTTTGAACTTTGAATCATGTATAACTTTGTTCACCACTTATCCACTGTTTCAAGGCTCACTGAACCTAATCTTACTGCCTACACTACTGATGTGAGTAACACATCACTTTTGGTCATTCATAAGCGCCTTGAGTGCTTGACCACGAGTCACTATGTGATTCTGTGTTTGAACCCTATCTAACAGTGGCATTCAATTATAACTTTGTCTGTCCTAGACATGTCTGTACCGATTATCACCTTGAGAAGAATTGTTAATCGATTTCGTGCAAATCGTTTCACCCCAATACTTCACCAGACTGAGCTTATTTGACCAAATTTTAGGAATTGCATATCGCCCAATAACGACCGATCTTGTTGGTCATATCGGAACTCCGAAATCAAAACTCTGCACTGTTTCCCAATATGATGTCACTCAATTCATTCGCAAACTATGTATAGTATCATCATTTAGTGCCTCAATCCAATCCTCCAAAGGTTAGCTACATAGGATCGGTTTTTTAGAAGACCATGCTGCGTCAAATTCACAATATTCTGATGTTCTTTTATGCCTTCGGTTAGAATGTTCTTCAAATCATTAGAGACCACCTATCGTTTGCCGTACCTGAACGACTACAAATTTTGTAAGGGAAAGTAATCAACCCTGCTTTCCATTGTGGTGCTATCTTTCAGGCACGCATGCTGAAATTGAACAGGTGCGTGAGAAGAGCACTAATTGAAATGCGACATCTGCTGAGTATGGAGTGAGTTATTCTGTTTACACCAAGGGGCTTCTTTCACAAACTTCCAGCCGTTGATTTATTGACAATCACTAAAAAAGTTAATGGTGATGATATCCGTAAAACATTGATTTCCGAAACAGCACTTGAGACAGAAAACAAATCAGTAAATTTCTTAGAATAAAGTTCCTAGCCGTGAAATTTGATTATTTCGTTTAAGCATGCTCTAAAGCATCAAAAGAAAGGGACACTACGCCTAACACAGGGATTCACGCTCTCAACAAGAATTGTTAACTTGTGGATAAGGTACTGCCTGTAATCACGGCGAAGCTGTACAACACTGGACAGGATTTATTCAACTGAGGTTCTCCTGGACTACGTTGCTGATATAAAGAGATGCGGCTTACACGGGCTTGACCCTCTGTCGTCTATCAAAAAGAAGAAGATAATAGATAAAAGACACTGCAGATTAGATGGAAATTTTCATGAACAATCTCTGTGAATAAAGAGGTTAAATCATGTTAACGTTGAAGTTTTCAAAGTGACCCAACGTGACTATTTTCTTCGGTGTTTTCACAATATGCCAAGCATGTCATTTTATCGAGCCAGTCTGAAGGAGTGTAAGAGTGAAGCTGCGAGTGAAAAAGGAGCAAACAACGGTTGTGCCCTTAAGGTTAGCTTTCAGAATTATCTGGGATCAAATATTTTATCCACTTGTATTCCATTCTAGCGCTGCACTCGCTAATTGGGTGGAGTATTATTACTTTTAGGTTATACCGGAACGATATCAAAACCTTTGCAAACAGTCACAATGTAATAAGATTTTATCCTCTTGTCTCCTCAAACGTGTTTATATATAACATTTTCATGTAAACTAATCAAATGGTATCCTGTTAACTGGTCTGACAAAATTACATAAATAATGACAAAAGGAAGTAGTGAAAAACTTCGCCGTTTTGTTAAGTACGTCAATAGATCCAAAATTCAAACGCGATCACTGGACAAAATTTGAAGGTCACAAAAAGTCGATAACGCTTCGTGAATAGAGTTTTCTTTCACTGAAGCAATTCTGTAAAATCCTGAGTCTGCGTAGAGCATGAAAATCTTGATTTAAACATGATTTCAACCAATAAAGCCAAGGTTATCCTGAAAACAACTGCTCTACTCTTAATATTTATTGTCTCTACCGAAGCAAAGTTCTTTCAAACAAATCCAAAAGGCTCCAGATGGAAAGAGTGTGATCAAATAATTCAAGGCGATTATTCAAAGGACACATTGCATTCGTTGGCTCCACGCAGGCGAATCACAATCACGCGTTTGAGAGAATGTAGCGAATTAACGAACGCGCTCAAGGACAACGAATGGGTGTCTGAAGAGGAGCGGAGATTCCCGATCGCCTACGCCATCGCCGCTTATCAAAATCCGTATCAATTGATCAATCTGCTGCGTCTTATCTACCGTCCACACAATCTCTACTGCATTCATATCGATGGAAAGACTCCACAGTACATGGAGACCAGAATGCAACACGTGCTCAAATGTCTTCCTTCAAACGTGTTCCAAATCCCGAAGGCAGAAAGAGTCAATGTGACTTGGGGGCAATATTCCGTATTGGAAGCATTTTTGTTATGTGCTAAGGCTTTGTATGAGAACCAACAAGTGAACTGGACATTTTTGCTGAACGTGAACGAGAAAGAACTACCGCTTCGTACGAATTGGGAATTGGTCAAGGTTTTCCGAGCGTTAAATGGTTCCAATTTGGTGCATGGCGTGAAACAAAAGGTACACGAGAGAATTCCGCTGACGAAAATGCCGTTCGATGTAAGTATGATGAGTTTAGATTTTCCGAATTATTTGTTATCATTTGCACATTCAAGTTTATAACTACTAAGTATATATGTGTTGCTCACATCCCCCGCACTTACTTTGGTTATTGATAACCGTCTTGAGTGCTTGGTCAAGAATCACTATGTGATTCTGTGTTCAACCCCGTGGTTCGTTGTACGAACCCTATATAACTTTGTTTACTAAGTATATAGTTAAAAAGTTTGGTTTCCGAATGGTGCTGGGTTTTGATTTTGGAAGGTTCGATGAAAATGCGATTCGCTTATGACCGGTTGTGCAGGTCACAACTCCTTCTGGAATTGGATTTAGTTATTAAACAGTGTCTCCGCTGTTTGTGTTTTTGGGATATTACTGACGCATATAAGATTGAAGGAGGAGTGAATCTGTGAGGGCATCTTTAGTAACTATATTAGGGTTAAGGTAAATGTCGTCAACTCTTACCGTTTGTATCCACCACTTGAAACTAGTTCTTCAAGTCATCTGTCTAAAATTATATCCTAAAGTTATATCAGTCAATTAAACCGTAATGTACCAATCATCCGGAATATAACACATCTCATAGTTGAGAAACAAATCATCATTATGATGAAATTGAGCTTACTTAGCGTCCAGGTACCCAGCAAACACCCAAATTCTACATGATTTTATTGTCTGGTGCTCACAATCCCATCACTTAGCACCACAACACAACATGATATATCAATCGTCTATAAGAACCTTGAGAGCTCGTCCAGAGCTCGTCCAGCTCGTCACTTTGTGATTCAATATTAGAATATCGTGGTTGTTTGACAGAATCCCATTTAACAGTGACATTCAAGTATACTTTTGTTTGTCAAGCCGTGGGGGCCCACAGGTCGGAAGCTTATTTTCAAGTATCTTAGCACGAAGTTTTACACGGACAGGTTGATAGGCTGTCGCATTGAATTTTTCAACCATAGTTGGCTGTTCTGACTAATACCCTAGGTCTAACGAAGCCTCTGTGTCAGAAGTTATATGTTACCTAAAATATGCTCTAACCGATTGTCTATCTCTTATGATGAAATATCCCGTTGCCAAATAGTTATGACCAAACGGATGATGTGTTACAGACAGTCGTTAAGTTCTATCAATCGATGCGCGGTTCTTAAGCAAACAGTCAGCAATACAAGGAAGAAATGGAACATTGAGCAGAAGCCCAAGGTTCAATGTGCCCAGTATATGTTTTGACTGTAGACATGGTTTGCATTTATAGGACAACATCTAATTAAAAAAATGATGGTACAGATTGACCCCGGAAAAGTTGGTTGCTGAAGTAGATAAAGCAAAGGTGAGCGCATAGCGAGACCGACGGAAATTCGTTGTCATGAGTGATTCAGACGGTTTGAATTTGGTGAAAAAATGAAAGCCAACGATTCGAATATTACGAAGACATGGGAGTTTGTTGCTGGGGTACAAAATGACTCACCCAACACCATCAAATTGATTTTTATAAACAGTTGGCACCTTTTTTAAACCCGGGTATGATAGGAATCTGCATTAAACACGTTTCCCGAATCGTGTAACAGCGAAGGACTTCGAACCTGAATCATCCGATGGAAAGTTAGACGTCATATCCAGTATCGTCATTGACTTCTCTTCGGCATCGAATATTATAGCAACATTCGATTTCAAGGCTAGACGGAATAACATCAGCAACATTGAAAATATCAGTACACCTTGAGGATTTAATGACCTAGTGTTCCTGTAATCGAATTGATCATTGAATATCACGGTCAAGTGCGCAGATCATACTATGGATCATACTATTTGGTAACGATTTCCAACAATTGGTTGAAACTCATCTTTACAAAAATTTACATTTAAGGTGAATACTCTTTCCTCGCAAGCCTCTTTCACCCGCTCGCTTGCCATTAGGCCTCGACTGGCTTTCTCTTATATTTGCATCGTCTTTAATACTCCTAACATGTGATTGTTGTCCGAATTTATCTCGAGAGACTTTGCCATTGCCAAACATTTTATCGAAGCGATTCCACGTCTCATGCTTTCTCTCTATGAATAAATAGTGAAAAATAATTTTAAAAAATTTGCAGAATGAGACGGATTCATTGACATGTTTCTTCTCTCTACAACCTCTCATTATTAAAGTTTTTCTATCCCTTTCACAAACATTTGCACACAAAATTTCCCATATTTCAATCAAAACAATCTTTGTCGAACGAAAGTTATATTGGGATCAAACTTGAATCCCCTAAATGTTGTTTATAATATACCGTTGATGTTCGGATTCATTCGGATTCATTGTCAAAAGTCAGCCATAAGATGAATTTTCGGATAGTATTCGTTCGTAGTGTAAATTCATGCTTCATCCTTCATTTTATCGTGCCTAACAACTTGTCTCCATCACTATGCATATACGTGATGAATTTTCGTGTCGACGCATTTCTTACGGTTAGTCTAACATTTTCACAGGTCAAATGGATCAAAGGAACATTCTTAGTTGGTCTACAACGACCATTCGTCCAATATCTCCTCACTGATTATCGACCACGAGCGATTCTCGAGGCAATGAAATCCGAGAGCCAAATGACAAAAATCCCCGATGAAATGTTGTTCGCCACGCTGATCTACAATCCACATCTCGGGGCGCCCGGCGCGTGTGACCTTGTGGTGAATTACAGTCGATCCGATCCAACCACATGGGTGTTGTCTCGCTATGTCATTTGGGATGCAAAACGTTGCGCCACACGGCACTTGCGAAACGAAGTTTGTATGCTCGGTCGTGCGGACTTGCCGACGCTATTCACGACGCCTCATCTGTTTGCAAATAAATTCCTCACTTGCGTACAACCCGAAGCGTATCAGTGCTTGTCGTACTGGATTTTACGCAAAATGGAAGGAGAACGAGTGACCGGTCACACGGATCCATCTTTCGACCCATCTTTATTTGGAAACATTTACTGTTCACAAATGCATCAGTGAGCAATAATAACAAAATTCGCAAGGCGATTCAACTGTCTTGATATAATACTGATTAGGAGAATGATCGGCATCGGGTATATTGTCGCGTTACAAAAACGTAAACATGTTCCAACTCATGATATAAAAACAAACGTTTCAACGTCATCATTTCAAGTCTCCCCATTAAACCAGCAAATATAAGTTTAGATGAAAGCTATATACATAGTTTTAAAATCTGCATTGAACATAACGAAGGTTTCGTCCAAAGCTATATTTTTTATGTAAGTATCACATCCAAAGGAAGGTTTCCTTGAAGATGGGCAAGGAAGGTCAGCTTTTGCATTCTTTCCTGGTACTTTAGTTTCTGAAACAACTTATAAGTTCGGTTACCATCTTCACAGAAAACAGCCAGAAACCATTCGTGGCAAGTAATTGAAGGGGATGTGAGTATCACAATATATTGATCGTTTATAAGTGTCTTGAACACTTTAATAGAAACTACTATAGGAATCTGTAGTTGAATACCATGGTTCGTCGACGAAATCCGGGAATACTGGCTTAACAGTCTATTTATTGCTGAAAATTCGTGAACACGAATAAAGTCATTCTTCTTCTTCTTCTTCTTCTTCTATTTTTACCCAAACCTCCATTGTTCCAAGACATACAACCGGTCACAAAAAGCTATTTACAATATGATGGCACATGTCAAATTCGCCTCCCAAGTTATAAGTAGAATTGACAACAAGACATTCATATAGGTGATTTAAAATCGAGAAAAAATAATCTGTTTTTTCTGATAAATCTTACGGATTTGCTACCACAAACAATTACTGGTATGTACAGATAGATAATCAAATATTACTATTTGGATAACTATTGTTGGCATCCTTGTGTTGATGTCGGCCATGTATGTACATCACAAACGCATGATGATTTCTCCGCGGCTTTTCAAATGACCAAATAGTCTGATTCGGGAGTGACACTCTCTGCTGCAGTGCTCACAGCGATAAACAGTCCATAGCTTGGAGATGACGCTTTACACAGTGCATTCAAAGTGAGCGGTCAGGAGTACGTTCTTTCCAACTCGTAGGGTCAATCCCAAGAACTTTCATATCTCTTTTGCAAACGTCTTTGTATTGCATATGACTTCAGCATTCCATCTCTATGCAATCGTAGAAAAAACCAGAAACACGTAAGCTCATGCTACAGGCTTCGATTGATTGAAACACACCAGCTTCAAAGAGCTAATCGATCGAGTTTTGCCTCTTCTGTCAGTAAAATCAGCTCTACTGGTTCACATAAGTTCATGAGCCAAGTCGAAGAGCTCAAATTGTTAATTCGCGGCTATATGATGTGTTATCAAGAAATGAGAGCTAGTCTCTCCAAAATTAGAAAAGGAACATAGAAAAGTGCTCTTTAAACGGTTTCACATGTACCATTTGAGCATGAACGTTTACGCAAATGACCCAGTGTCAGCTGACCTGGAACTCGTTCACTTGAACAGAACTATGATACGTCTTGTGTCGGACAGATGGACCTGCTAATAGTTACCCTACTTATGTGACTTCACCAATCATAAACAATAGATTGCGGAAAACTATGGGTAATTATCTGAATACTATCTAGACATAAAATATGTAGAAAATGTGTGAAACCAATGGAGTAGTCATTATCCTAAAAATAAATGTTGAAATCAGTCGGTTAGAGCAGGTTGGGGTAAAGTTTCCTATCTGGCATGGAAGCTTCGCCAGACCAAAGGTATTAGTCAGAACAGGAAACGTGATTGATTAGCATGTGAACAACCAACTTTAATGAGTTGTATCAATAAACAGCCTAGAAAAATCCTGCGGATGTCAAGTGGTGTAGGATATTTAGCTGGTAAAACACGGAATCGTTCGAGGTCAATTGACATTGCGTTTCGCACGTTCACTTCAAAAACGTGTGACAACTGGACAGTAGTTAATGTATGTTGGTGCTCACATTCCCCTGAACTTAGTGGAGGTTTATTGGTGGGGATGCGAGCGCCACAATATATCGGTCATTTTGAGCGTCTGAGCGCTTAGCCAAGAAGCACTGTGTGCTTCAGTATTTAAAGATCGTAGTCCGTTACACGAATTCTATTGAGCAGCTTCTTCCGAATCTTGCACTACGTGCACTGTTGTTGGCCTCATTCGGTCGATGTCGACCATGGATGTACATCACAATCGAATGAATTTTCATGTTTTACAGCTTTTTGAATGACTAAACAGTCCGATTCGGGAGGAACAATCTCTCCCGTAGCGTGCACTAATAAGTTTAAAAATTAATTGAAAATTGTGCAGAATTCCAATCTTAATTATTATTTATGCGTCACGGCGCCGAGTACAATATTTTAGAGGTTTCATCGGCTCCTATTTTTTAGCCACGTGCGTTTTAGTCGTAGTGATTTCAACTACATCCATGCGCATGATTTCAAATGAGGCTTGATGAAATGCCTCAGTACATCTACATTGTCAAAGTCCACGTTGTGGCTAGGGTTCAACACATGTTCGCTAGTGCTGAGTTCTTGACTAAAAATAATTGGTTCGCTTATCCGGGTGACGTTTCTTAATTTACTTCTCATGCTGTTCAATTTTTGTAAGAAGTTTACTGTGAGTTTGTACAAACCGTAGCAATTTTGCACTTGGTTCTATAGACAATTAATTTAGCCGTCAAAAGTTCGTCCTTGAGGTGCACCGAGTCCAAACGAAGAGTTCAACCCTTCTTATACGATATCCGTATATATGCCGCATTTAAAATTCTACTTATCACTTCAGATACCATTTGATTTATTGTATACGTGTTGGGTACTTCACCCAGTTTAAGTGGCATTTTACAAAAACCTTAGGACTGATGAAGTCTATAAGTCGTCGACTGACTATATGATGAGCACATATCTGTAAACGGGCAAGGCTTTGGAGCAAAATATCTATTTAAGACACGACGTGTTGTGCCTCAGTGTGGTATTCATGTCGACAGGTTTTTCACCTTCTCTGATGACAAATGTGTTATCAGCATGTCACCATCACTATTTTAACCGAATATCTCCTTAACATCGTGTGATTTTGTTTCAAATTATTCCATGTACATATGTGCTAGTACTGGCGATATTGGAGAACAGATTGCGAATCCTTGATTGTGTCTATATAACTACCGGAGTGCCAAGAAGTGGGTCAAATTTAAGCAAACAAATACACCTTTGTTAATTTCCCAAACACTTAAAAATTTACTCAGTCAAACAGTATGGGATTTCAGCGCCCGTTTGTAGGTAGTGTAACAATTGTATTGACATCATGTGAACAAAGCGCACCCATCGAATCTGACCATAAGCTCATCGTGTTCGACAGTTACGGGCCTTATAACGTCGTAAGCGGACCATCTTCCTCGACCTAAATCAGTTTCGGCGACATGAACGAAATTTTACGCGAGACACACTGTCGGATTGCTTCAAACTTTATTGCTATTTTCGCTTGGTCTCAGTATATGGAATTTGGCATAAACGATCATTACCATATTGGATCGTATGCCCAATTCCCATGAACAGCCATATGCCGACGAGGCTCACTTAATATTAGTGAAATGTTAACAAGCAGTCGCTGAAACCAAGACAAACTAACATGCCTATTATTTGACAGTGTTTTATATTCTTCCTCAAAAGCTGGTGAACATATCTGAGGAGTGTGTAAAAAAACTGGAAATCGTCAAACTTAGTGCCATTTATTTAATGACATATTTGATACAATAACTTTTTCATGGTATTGAACTGCTACGTTTGAAATCCTTGTGGTATTGAAGCACAAAGTCCCGAAGCGAGGTAGCGTTTGCTGCGAAAAGGATTCCATTGCGAGCATGAAGGAAAAATACGATGGAAACGAGATTGACAGACGTAATGATAGGAATGCGTGAGAAATTTCGAAACGATTAGACGAATCGATTGCAGCCGCCTCCATAAGTCAGTTTTTAGTTAGGTCTATCCCAAACACCGTAATGTCGAAAATATTTCTAATTTACTTGAATATATCCATCTTAGACAACCGGCCAAGTTCGCAGGTAAGTAGCTTTAATCATGCTACATTGTTCTGAGGGCTGAACGCTGTGTAAACTTGATATATTCCGTCATATTCATTCGTATAAAATACCCAAGTCTTCTTTAGAAACGTGTGCTTTAAACTGCCACGTATTCCAGATCATTAATCTAAGACATGATGATCGCACCGACGGATGAACTTATTCCAAATTTGCACATTTATATGAAGTTATTTGTATTCCAAGAATAGAAGGGAAATGAAAATCATTCCGGTTATAAGAATATTTAATACCATGGATACCATGTGAGAAGCACTTTTAAGTTTACTAATACTGAGCTTGATGTTTCCACTTAAAATGAAAAAGCAGCCTTCATTAGATTGTTGCGTGTAGGCGTGGAATCTGTTAGCAGCATCAAAACAGGTATGACATAAGTATTTCAAATCCTGACAAGGAATTGCTGTGCATATGAAAACCGTTTATGTTATGAACTGAATCACGATAGTCAATGGGAGCTTGTATGCTATCGTTGGGTAAGCAAACTGTTCAATCAAGTGCCCACACACATTTAGATGGGTTAAACCCATGTGCATGAACAAAAACCGGATATGCATGCAATTCCATCACACACAAGCTAATGTCGGTTTGGTGCTGTTTGATCATGTGCACATGTGATTGCGCCAACGTTACTCAACCGTGGCATATAGACTCAACCTATTTATTATTTTTCCACTGTTCAATGTATGCGGATTCTGATCATACTCACCATAGCTGATGAATGCAGACAGCACGAAACCGGTGGTGCCTGGTGTGATGGAAATGCACGCATATATGGATATGTAAAATCTCGATAAATGCGACAATCGATTGAAGAGGTTGCATTTACACTTTGCTAATCAAAAGCAAACATTTCGTTTTACAGAAATTGACGTCAGTTATGTCTTGGGTAGATTATTACCTTGTGTCCATCGATAATGATTGTTCCTGCCACAAGAAAGTTCTCCAGATCTTACCGCTGGGGCCTACGTGAATAGTATGTATCTCACGCATCGGTATGCGCGATCTGCTGTTTAATTTGAATCAAATAGTTCCAGCAACATACAAAATGACTTAATTATACAGTAACTAAATTGAACGTATAGTTAAAATGATCGATCTATTTCAGCTTGTCAGTGAATTGATAAAATAGAAAGGATGATAAAGGACACCCACCTTGTTTTCGTGAAACATCAGTTTGCTTCAAGATTTCCATGAGTGTAGAAGAGAAACATTCCTCCAAGATATTGTCTTCTACAAGATCAAAGTTTAGGGATGCCTATTACGAATGTTTTACGCGCAACTAATAAAGTACACTGCTCGATAAAATAGAAAACACGATCAAATGCCGTTAGAAGCTGAAAACTCATCAGATCAACCCTGATGTAAAATTGATTTCGATTTTGTTCGGTCGTCGGTGTCATCGTAATACCCGCAAGCCTGTGTTCTTTCCGCTCCATCAAAAACATATTTCCCGCATTTCTCTGACCAATCATCATTCTATCTCTATAACCCTGAGATGCTTCAGGTGGCAGGGTGGCTGATTCTCAAAGCTGAGGATAACAGGAACGGTAAGCGGCGTTGCATGTCACAGACTCCCTTAGGTTCTGTAATCTCATTCTATGCACTACTCCATGACAAGCTTGGAATTAATTTTACACCTCGCATGGATCTTAACATGAGAGCACTGTTTATTTAAATTTTATGCGTATATCTTATGGTATTGTACACTTTTTGCCTTTCACCCATCAATCTTATATATATACAGATCTTGATGACGTAGAAGTGATAAGGCAGGATGTAAAACCATAGACGGAAAGAGTTAACGCTGAAGCGCGTAAAATAACAAAAGCTGATGGGATTGCAACAAGATGGATGGGGCGGACATCTCCTCAATCTAGCATCTGCATGATCCCTGGTCTGAGCACTTATTACATAAAAAGGCTAATGGACGTAGATCACACTTTCCAGGGATTAAGCAACGTGCAGAGGCGTGCAGAAATTGATCTTGATCTCGCCAGTCTATATTAGAAATCTCAGCGCCTCACATGGCATTCACAGTTCTTAGCCAGCTTGGGATTCAATGATTTAAGGATTTATGGTCAAAAGGTTAATACTTTACGACACCAAAGGATTACGGTACGTGTTTATTGCATAATCAGAATCACTTCACCGCCGATAATCTATGACTCACTTCGCGTTTCCTTATTATTACCGTCTGCACCATCACGATAGATTTTTGCATCGACATCAAAACATAGGCTATTATTATTTTGTCGAACCTGTTCTTATCTACAGACACTTTTGATTGATCGCCATATTCAGTTTTCTTGCCTACAATAATCCTATAAACGATGTATCAATCGGCGTGCCCCTATGAATGTAATTAATTTGTATAACGACACGGAAACTTGTAAACGGGATGTCAGAGTATCAACCAAATTGACTGAACGAATTTGTTTACATGAGATGACCTGTTTGATCCTTGCAAGGGTTGGTCAGCTAGAAGCGACGGGGACTCAGAGTCAGCATTCACAGTCCCACAGTCTCACATAAGGTTACGGAGACTTGGTCGAAGCATCTGAACGGTGGCTGAGACCAGAACGAACGGATTTATGCATCCGACAACAATTAGTTCGTGATATTTTATTGCCTTAATCAACAATAACTTGTCATTCATCACCAACCAAACCGGATTAACTAATGCCCCGTCACAAATATTTATCGTTAGATATTGGATATTTATAATGATTGACTTTATTTTTATTTCTAGTTATGTATAACTTCAGGTTACACAAAAACGTACAACACTAGAAAGTGAAGTATTTGAGCTGTATTATACCACTTACCATCATTTTCCGGGTAAAGATGATAGACATTCTGCAGAATTCGCATGACCGAATTGATAACCGAGGTCTGATTTAAACGAATCGCAGAATTGAATGCCTCTTCCAGGTAAACCAAGCTTGAACTGAGTAAGCGTTCATTGTCCGGTGACTGACAAGCGACAAGAGCTGTTTGACGTGAACGGGGAGAATAAAACTTTGAAGGTTGGATGACGTCTTACATTCAGCAATAGACACGCTCTTCTGGCTTCTGGCAAGACTAATGACAGTTTTCGAGAGAGTGACTTTCGTTGCATTCATTTCAGAGATGATATTGTTGATGCAGTTGATGATGGTGATCAAAATAACAGCGATGATTGTTAAAAACTTTCGAAATGCAGCAGCTTATATGACAGAGAATACTCCTTGAATACTTTCATTGAAAACTTTTGCTGTCCTAGGTGACAACAGCGATATTTGCAAGCATGGGTGATATTATATATTACTTTGGATTTCCTGATGAGCCTTTATTATTCGAGTATAATCCACTCAATCAAACATCTGCATGAAATAATAGCATGAAGGTTTATCTATTAGAGAAGCGTAGAAACGTGTTTCTTACCCGAAGCCGCTGCTTGCAGCAAATTTGCACTAAGAACCCAACTATAACATTGACTGCTCTCTCCGACTTGAGCACACTTTTGACAAAAGCGAATACATTCTTTGTAGTCTCCCAACAACGTGTAGCAAAGAGCGATTTGGTAAAATAGCCACGCGAGTTCTTCCCCATTCATGTCACTTTTCAAACGTTCCATGAAACTGTGTGTTGAAAAAGTTAAATGCATTGATAACTAATTTCGGAAACAATACTATTTTGGTCGCGGTAAAATAATATGAATAGTATCAATCGCCATCCTGTCATTGATATCCTTAATATTGCCACGACAGATCATGATCAATAATAGCATTATCCCCATCAATACTGATAAAAACATTAAGAACAAGCTGTATTCATTCTTATTATGATCAACATCAAATTACAGCAAAGTTTCTTCTGGGTAACGTTTCACCTCTGACGCCAAAAACCTCATCAGAGCAGGGCACGTAATTTAAAATCATTCCATCCACAACCAACCACTGAATAGTCCATTAAAATCTTAGGGGTGTCAAATCATGTAGATATATATAGGATCAAATTAATTATGTAACGAGCGCAGTGTGAACTCAGTCAAGGTCAGTTAACACTGTGATTCACATGTGCACGATTAAAATACTATGACAAATTTTGTTTGGTACATAGGCCGATTGCAGTACAAAAAGTTTTGAAAAAGCGATATGAATCCCCTTAACATTGACCATAGGATGTGGGAAATACTTTCTCTTTACTGCTCAACTTGGAGGCACAGTGTGAAACTTCATCTTCAAGCTGTGAAAGAGGAGATACTGTTCTCGGTTGCTGAACGTAAAGTTCGCCTACAGCGTGCAACTGCCACTGAACGTCCGAATATTCTCTATAGCTGTGGGGACTCTGGGATAGATTGTACATCCAGAATCGGACTGTTTAAGCACGTGCGATGTACATCCATGGTCGACATCGACCGAAGGTGGTTAACAACCACAACAACACAGACCTTTGTCTATCTGAATTGACACCCCTAAAATTTAAATAGGCTGTTTAGTGGTCAGACCTTTGAGAGGTGTTGGATGGAATGCCATTTTAATTACGTATCCTGTTCTGACAATCATCTTTGATCTGATGATATGTTATCCGAAAACCGCTCTAACCGATTGCATCCAAATTTTATTTTCATATCAATGATTAATCAATGATCCCAAACGATTTCCGATACATTTATAACTAAGGTGTGTTTACAGATAATTAGTGAGCCACTGAATCACATTCCTTTTTTCATTTTGTTATCAAGCAGCACCGCGATCATTTTGGAACAACTATTTTAATTGGTATCTGGTTTACTCTAGTCGATGCTATGGCGTGGCTCAAGTGTCTCAATGGAAATACTATTATGTATTGACTTATTCAAGGAAAGCGACTATATTACTGCTTCGCCGATCACGATGACATCACGGTTCATATTAAGACCACTCAAACGACTTAAATTTTAATGCACCATGTTTGGCACAACGCGTAGATTCTTGTTCATGGTTTTTCTTATCACGAGCGATGAGAGCGACAGCAAATGGTGTTAATTCTGCCAGTTCTCAACGTTTTTTTCAAAATTAAGCATAGTTTGCCAGTGTACTGCTAGCGCATTATGAAGGCTATGCAGCGTGAACGACCAGAGAAAATTAATTATTGATCGAAAATTCAAATTCTCAAGGTTGCTTGAAATTGATATGGGCAAGTCCGAAATATCACGTAAGCCTCGTCGTAAAGAGGGCAAATAGCGTTGCGTAGCTCGGGCAGACTTGGTGTTAATTGCGAGCAAATGTTTCAATAATCAATTTAACCACAATCAGTCGAGCACTAATTGTTGTTAGAAGCTTCCATCACAAAACACTTTACGCCAGTTTCGTGCTCTTGGCACTCATCAGGTAGTGACAGTACGAGCAGAATTCGCATGCCTTTAAATCGTGGGGAATGGTAAGCAAGATTTGTGCTTGTATGCCACTGTTGGATAAGTTTGGTACCACTAACATATTTATTTACATCTGCCCACGCATATGTGTATATGGTAAAACCCATGAACTATTTTACTTATCCGGTCACTGGTGACCATAGCTCCGGGATTATTATCACGAGTATGTAAAAACAATAAGCTTTCACCCATCTTTCGTCCAAGATGTCATTGAAACAAATATTTCCGTGGTCGATGATTTTGAAATTATGCCATATGTTGAGCTATAAAGGAAAATATTCGTAGCTCAGGGTGTGAATGGCGTTCAGCTTGTATTCGCCGAGCTGGTGTTGGACGTTTCGTCATCAGGCTAGATGACATCATCGGCAAAACTTCTTTCGAAGCGTCTTGTAGTTGGAATTCTGTAATTTTTTATACGGCTTGTTTGTCAGTTCACCATCACTCCCGCGGATTTATCCGGTTCATGTTAGGCCATAAGCGGTTTCTCATTGGTACACATGTTGCAGCCAATTGGAGATGCTGGTTATGTGAATTTGCTGTTGAGTGTTGGTCCAGAGGAAACGACCGACGGGCGCGAGAATTTCTGGCAGCGTAGCACCCAACAACAAATTCAATTGATCAGCATCTCTAATTGGCTGCAACATATGGACCAATGAGAAACTGCTTACGGAAAAGGGATTACAGGAACCGGATCAATCCGCCGGAGTGATGATGAACGGACAGACAAGCCGTATAAAAACTAAAGAATTCTAACTACAAGACGCTTCAAAAGACGTTTTGCTGATGATGTCATCCTTCCTGATGACGAAACGTTCAACACCAACTACGCAAGCTCGGCGATCAGAAGTTGAACACCATATGTTAAGCTCCTAAGACAACTGGAACTTAGGGCTCTTTCATGACGGAGAATGCGAGACGATCTTATCCTTGCTAATGGATTTCTTGATACTGTTTCCCACTCTATGGGTACTGTATTTCAACTTCGAACTTCTAGCAAGTTCCTATGTCAAGGTTGCATAATGGATATCCCACATTCCAAACAGAACAGCCGCAGGTATTGTTCTTCAGTGCGCGTGTTTTGTTTGGAATTAGCGACCTGTCAATTTGACAAACTCAACCAGTTTAGCTTTGTTCAAATCAAAACTTGACGACTATTAACGAACTAACCATGATATGGCCTCATCTGTTGGAAAATCGGCCTTGAGCTTGTCATGTGGATCAATTCATATTATGTATACTAAATATTTCTGTACCTATATTTCGACCTCATGTTTTTGATTAATTTATCCTAAAGTTATGCACTAAAGCTTGTATGAGTGGGATTCCTTACAAAATACAACTAGCCGAGTGTTTTTTATGTTCCCAAATGTGGTAAATAAATGCTTCAAACGTTAAAACAAGTTGAGCCAACAATTCGCGATTCTTACCATGACAACGCATCTCGGTACTGGCCCAGTTTTGCATAAATTCGACCGATGTTGTCCAAAGCACGTTTTTTGGCTAGCGTGATATTACTGGAACAAAAATGAAGTGGAACAGTAAATAGTGTATTTCGAATTGAATAGGGAAAATCCCGTTTGACTATTTAAGCAAAAGGGTGGTATCTCATTAATAAATTGATTGGATTTGTAAAAGTTCCACAAAAGAAATCCTAAGCACATAGTACGAAAGTTTTGATTATATTTCCTCTCTCATTGTCTTGTTCAGCAATATCGAACATAATACTCGAACTCTTTAAACGCTCGCGTCAACAATAACTGTCTTGGTATTGTTCAGGCTCAGACTTACAAGCTGGTATGTGAGCTGGCAATCATGCTTGTATGAGATTAACTGTTATGTTGTTATGTTTGCCTACTTCGGTCGATGTCGACCATGGATGTACATCACAATCGCATGATTTTTTATGTTGTACAGCTTTTCGAATGTCTAAACTGTCTGATTCGGAAGGGGCAATCTCTTCCGCAGCGCTTGCAGAACTCAGACGTTTGGCGTCAGTTACACGCCCGAGTGGAGTGATTTGCGTTCAACAGCCAAGAGCTGTATTTGCTCCCCCAACTTACAGACGGCGCTTTACACAATGTCTCCAATGTGAGCGGTCAAGAGCAAGTTCTTCCCAACCCGCCGGGACAATGCCAAGAGCTTACATATCTCTTTTGCAAACGTCTTTGCACCGCGAGTGCGGTCTGCCCAATGGTCTACTTCCTAATTGCAACTCACCATAGAGTAGATCTTTCGGAATACGACCATTTTCTATGCGAATAACTACAAATCAAATAAAGTAAATACAAAATTATACTATTATTATGGTGATTATAACAATATGTGTTTTTCGAACACCTTGGATTTAGGCAGGAATTCAAACTTTTCTGACACGTTATTGCTATCAAAACCATTAGCTGACAATATTCAACGCTTAAACTCACCCGAATTTTGCCAATTTCGCGTCCATCTGGAAGAATCGTAAAGCGGCCCGATTCTTTCCCAAGCCATCCAAGCACAAGCCAATCAGATGACACAAATCTGCTTCACATTTCCATTTAAACGCGGAAGGTGTTTTGGCTTTCCAGGTCTCCACTTGCTCAAGCATGTTGACTGCTGTGTGAGCTGCGTCGCGATATTGCGCTTGCATGTACACTGAAAGTGATTCCAAAGTTGAAAGGTCCATGGCACCGAGATGCAATGCATTGAAACCGATAACTTTTTTTAATTATTGGAATTTATATTTGAGCGTCATGGATCAACGACTTCCAGACGACCTCAGACGATTCTACATCACGCACATATTCTACTTTCATCGTTCAAATCACTATGTATGAGCATGCAACCCAAACATTCTCGAAAAATCACGTACAAGACATTAAATATCAAATGTGGAATTTGTTGGCTGGTCCTATTTTCATGGTAACTACTGGAACTCTGTTTCGCCGGTTACTAAGGCCCACTAATTTCCATCTTCAAGCGGATCCTCGGCATTTATTCACACGAGTGATAGATTGATTGCTAGTTATTTCAGCAGCTATAAGTGGACGTATTTTTAGCAGAGCTTTAGAGGAACATTAAAGTGTTCAACTCGGTGCAAAACCGTAGAAAAAATGCCGTTGATGACCCTGATGATGATGATGATGATAATGATAATGATGATGATGATGATGATGATGATGATGATAATGATGATGATGATGATGAATCTTAACAGGAAACATTAGATGGCGAAAATTAAAATTTAAGAAACGGTTGTTACCACTCCAAGTGAAAAGATATTCATTATCGATACAAGATTCATAATATATAATGAATAAAATGCGAATAGTATTCAGGTTAGCACAGATTTGTTTTATACCAAATACAGGAACGATGGTCTATCAAGCATGTCAAGTATCTCAAGGGTAAACGGTAAGAGGGATCATACACGAAATACGTCTGTAAATATACACAAAAATGCTTTCAATCTTTTGAGTCTGTAAACACTCGCCAGTTCATCCAGTGAAATTTTCCACAAATAACGACGAATGTTTGTTGAAAAAGATTTGACTGTGCTGCGAATCAAGCTATCAGGGATCGTGAGCACCGCTATACATGACCTTGAGTTTGATTATGGACGTATGTTTTCTATTAACTAATCTATATGAACCAATATTTATTATATTATTGTAATTTTAAAGCTAAGGGCCTATTATTACCACACATTTTTCAATCTTATAACTTGAATTTGTTGCAAGCTCTTAATGCTGGTAATCTTTATAGCGATATTACTTCTGGAGGTATGCGCTACGACCTTTTAACTCAACCCTTTCATTTGGAGTAACAATGTTTTCAATCAGCGCAAAATGGTGCGAGCAAAGTGTGTATATGCATCAAACGTTAACAATTAAGAGAACGTTTGAAATAACCCTGTCGTGCTCAACTGCTAAAAATCTCACTTACTTTTCCAAACACAATCGACGAGGCTTTTGATCTGGTCGAATTGATTCAGGTAGGTCAACCGATGTCGACGCAAAGGACGACTCAGCTCGGATTCGATAAATAGCTGGAATGGTCCCCATCGAGCCAAATCGATTTTAACGGCGTACTCCTCGTCAAAACTTTGAGTCGCGTCTGCAAGAAAATGATGATCAGTTTGGTCAAACATAAGGAAATCGGTGCACATTGATTGATAGTATACTTAGTGAAGAACAGCAATACAATTTTAATAACAAATCAGTCAAGATTCTAGATGAATTAGTTGTAAGATATGAAAGTAGCAGAAAAAATAGGATAGGATAAACGCATAATAATTCAAAATCAAGGTTGTAATATTTTATTCCGCAGTTCGGGGAAGGAGTAAAATAGTTACGAGTACTTGTATAAACAAATATTGATGAACAATTTGTGTGTAGGAAAACTGCAAACTCAAATCATTTGCAATGCAATAAAATTTGAGTGCAATCGGTTGGAGCAGGTGGTTGGCAGTTTTAATTCTGACACAGAAGCTTCGTCAGACCAAGGGTGATATTCAGAACAACGACAGGATTGAATAGCAGATACATGCCACAGGGTCTATCTAGACAAGGTGAGAGTATTAAGACGCTTACAAGTGGAGACGGTCGCAATCGCTAAGGCACGTCGACTGGCGGTCAGCAAGGTGGATGAGGCAGAAATATGAACAATCTGGCTCTCAGCACTGATGCGAACGTAAATAGTGTATATTCATCATATGCCTGATAGTTAATTAAATTTTCCCAATTTTTAACGTTAATCACATTAGTAATGTAATTTTACGCATGTTGGTTACAGTATCAACTGACGTTGACCGTGTTCACTTGTGTTGTATTGATGCAAATCGACCACCGATCCTGGCCATGAATCCGTGACTTGACACGCCCTAGGTTTACTGTAAGCTGTATAGCGGTGAGGTCAAAACAGAGGTGTTGGGTTGATTGCTACATAGTCATATGCGCTGTCCTGACTATCATTCTTGGCCTGACAAACCTGCGCCATTAGTGAAACGTTACTCAAAACCTGCCCTAACCAAATGCGCTCAAATTTCTTTACATTATGAATACACAATCTTTCCCAAACATATCACAACCAATTGCTGAGATCATGTGTTACTTAAAAACACTATGAGGATTGTCGGTGAACAGGTGTAGGTAATCGACCTATAAAGGATTAGAGACAATAAAAATGGATGGTATAAGATTACCAATGAATTTCAGAGGGAATGAGGTAATTAGAAAAGAAATATACGGTTACGTGTCAGATGTGTAGAAAAACAGTTTAGTAGAATTCTTAGTGTTTGGAACGTCGCATACATTATGATGAAGGTTATGTATAGATCGCCACAAATTCACCTACACTTGACGGTTCTCAAGCCGAGTCTAGACAGTCGCAAACCACCAACCAGTGTGGTTTGGTAAATCTTCTTAAGCAACATGACATCCTTATGAAACCACGATATTCATCTTTGGAATGTATTGTCCATGTCTCTGTGTGCATGTATTTATTAAGTATTTTTGTGAATGATACAAGTGGAAATCGCTGGAAAATGCATTGAAATAAGCCCGGTACCACTGTAGACTGTTTATAAGAGTTTAACACATTGATAAGATCTTTCTCTTTTGTAATACACTTCGGAATGTGTATGCTGTGTGTGAGAGAATGTGAAGTCTTTCCCAACATTTGAAATTTTTGAAACTTTGCTGACTGCAGACGCCTCGAAGTTTGATCTTCATCGAAAGTTTCACATCATCAGCAACAGAAACAATATCCTTCCCCGTATCGATATCGCCAGATTGTTGATGATAAACGCGAGTTGAACCGCTGCGATGACGCAATCTTCAATCACGTTTAGGCGCAAATCGCATCACGCGATGTTCTCCAACTAGAATGTTGAGGAAGAAAAAGGTTTACACCTCATTCGCTCGCTATACTGCACAACAACTCCACCACCAGAACTTGAGCGGCCAAGCGGAATCATGCTAAAATTAGACAGATCACAATCGTCACGCCGCTGAGTGGAAGCAACTGCCGGTAATAGTCATAATTGCTAAAGTTATTTGATTTCTTCTAACGTCAAATTACCCCAATTGTATCGCAGCAATTCGCGTTAGTATATAAAGATTTTAAGGTGGGCTAGTTTACTATCGATGGTTTATAAATTATATATATTGGTCCGGTTCCCCGAAAGCCGGCTCTTTAAGTTGCATCGTTCGCGAAGCATGGTTATACATATATGGTGATCTAACCGGTTGTGAAATTTTCTGCTGATGGAAGATTTAATTGAAATTTTGATATCGAACGCATTCTAAAATGTAATATTTTGGTACTATTTTAATTCTGAATATACCCAATGTAGTAAAATTAGACCAGAGTTGAAATATCTAATATTTTTGGACTAGTGTTTTATATCCTTCTTTTCTCCTTGACATGAATCGTACACAAATTTAAAAAATCTTCGAATAAAACAAACGAGGATTACTCATTAGGCAAAATATACTTCGAGAATGTTTGACTTCATTAGTATGGGCACATCCCATCCATTTCTCTTTTCTATCTGTAATTCTAACGTTTTACAGTTATGAAGTATCAATAGATAATTTAATGTTGACTATGATGATAAATGATATTGGGACTTTTCAGTATTGATTTAAAGTATCACATTATTAAAGAACTAGGTGACTCTGCTTAAGATATATGGCCAATATCAAATACAAGAGGAGAAACGTTATATTCATCTGCATCCAATCTGTGCAAACGGATGTTTTTGAACACAGTGCTTACACCATCACTTAAAACAAAGAAGAAAGGAGCATGGTTACTAAAGGAATCACATTTTTCATGATCGTAGGTGCTACGTTAGCAACAAAAGTTGCAGGTGATTTTTCTTAGGGTGATTCATCTTATACAAAATGCAGCCCAACAGGAACGACAAAGCAAAACTCTGAAAAATTTGCAGACTGCCACAAAAATGGGTGACAAGCGAGCACTTTTGTTGCAACGCGTACGTGATCTTACCTGCAGTCACCGTTCGAATTTTCTCACTGTTTTTCTTCAAGTTGGACGAAATTGCTGCCAAATAGTGGAGAATAATTGATTTATTTTAGCAAAGTAGTTTATTTTCCCAGTTCGTATATTTTCACGATATTAATTCACACCTTTGTTGAACAGGAAAATTGTGTTTGCATGACCAAAGTAATGTGTTGCTCACATCCCCATCCCTTACACACCACTACCGGTTTCTGGCTGTTTGTCGTCGTCAGGTGGAGACAGTAAGATCAGGTTCAGTGAGCCTTGAAACAGTGGATTAAAGGTAAACAAGATTATACTTGTATGCCAACTGTTAGATAGGGTTCGTACAACGAACCACGATGTTCAGACACAGAATCACAAAGTGATTCTTGGTCAAAGCACTCAAGGCGCTTGTGGATGACCAAAGTAATGTGTTGCTCACATCCCCATCCCTTACACACCACTACCGGTTTCTGGCTGTTTGCTGTCGTCAGGTGGGGACAGTAAGATCAGGTTCAGTGAGCCTTGAAACGGTGGATTTAAGGTAAACAAGGTTATACTTGTATGCCAACTGTTACATAGGGTTCGTACAACGAACCACGATGTTCAGACACGGAATCACAAAGTGATTCTTGGTCAAGCAATCGAGGCGCTTGCATGTTTGCATGAGTTTGTTGCCTTTCCTGTGACGGTTTTATGAGCCATATTCAAACCAAAAGACCGATCATACGTATTCAACATCAATTTATACGAAATTATTCAGTTTCACGCGTCTTGAGCGATTGATCCGGAATCACGTTCTGTACTGGAACTTCGTGTTTCTTGGTAAAAACTTGATGTAACAGTGGTTTCTGGCTGCTTGCTACCATCAAGTGAATATTCTAATATTGAATAGCCTTGAAATAGTGAAAGTTGTAAACAAAGTTTAACCATATTCGCACAGCCAAAATGTGTATAAAAGATCCACATGGTGGATCCATGTCGGCCCATGAAATCAATGTAAATGACCAGTATAAGGACGGCTCACCCTTTTCCAATCACATAACACGACTGAATTCTGGTAGTTTGCCGTCACGGGATGTAAGCACACGAATAACTGGTCATTACCATTGGTTTGATCAGTATACTCAGATGGGCTGCGTCGTTCGGTCTTCCACATGTTGGCTGTACCAATCTGATTACCAGTAGCATTATAATTGTGTTGATTCAAGCACAGATGTACGCGCTTCATCTGAATCATCATCAAAGTTTATTTTCTCAAGTGTCTACATGAAAAGGGCCATTGTTTGACATCGGCTAAGATGTGCGTCTTTCAATCTCAAGGACTAGGTTCGAATCGTACCATGGCAGCACAGACTCAGAAAAGGTGCTCGCCCTATTTCCCTACCATACATTGTCATAAAATGGATTTCAAAAGCAGCAATCCTGTCCGTTTGTTTAAATCATATATATGCATGTATATAATCGAAACAACCTATTAACATACCATCCATTAGCATGTGTCCATACAGATGAGTTTTCTTGGTGTGTCGTGTTTTCAACGAGAGGAATTTCATTCGTTCATCTGGAAAAATTGCAAAAGTGGAAATAGGGTTGCTATGATATTGTGTGGGTATATTCTGGCTGTGGTAAATCAGTATTTGTTGGGGTCGGGGCATAGAAACATTGCAGAACTTATTTTACACCTGAAGATCTGGTTTAGAGTTGCCGCCAACAGAAGCAATCATTTTATGCATCGTAGAACTACCAATTCCTCGATATTGATATTATTTTGGCAATGCCTTTAAAAGCCCACCAGATGCATCTGCGATAACTGTATCTGACATGTTTTTACATCCGAGTTCGTGGGCACATTTCATCATTTTCATTTTACATTCTACTTAAATGTTCGAAAAACTCTTGGTGCGGCGGTGTCGAGAAATTTATGAAGAATGTGGGTCTGACGTAGGTGCAACTGGTAAGCTTCCTAGAAAAGAAAGAATAGGGAAAATATTGATGATGTCATATGTATTACCGGTGACTAAATGTTGTGATGATTACGAATTAGTTTTCGATCAAACTAATATTTTGACATGTGGAGTGGCGTGAGTTGCTAGTTGCTGTTCATGACAATGAAAGCTCGAAAAATAATCGTATTTATATTGCCATACTTGATCACGATTTGTTTACTCAAGTATTGATCTCGTCTTCCCAATTTGTCCACAGTTAGACGTACATAGATTCTCTAGCAGTTGGATTAGAAATTTCTCACATAAATATATCGTTCAATGTCAACTTTGTGCGGCTGTTTTACCTTTAGTATGTTCTATCGTTATCATACGCCGTTTGATGACGCTTACTGCCGTCAGAGAGGAGAGCACAAAACATTTAATCATCCGTGGAAACGCCGTTTAGCCGAAGTATTTGGGAACAGAAAAGGAGAGAAAGCAAATCTATTTTTGACATCATCTTCATCATCAGTAGAAGCATCACCATCAAGATTAACAAGATATTAACATTACAAAATAAAATATATGGAAGTGCGGGACTTTAAATGCTGCGTAATCTCTCGAAGAATAAACACTAACTGAGTTCATGCGCCTACACTTCGGACCAACCTCTATAATTTTATGAATATTTATGAAAGCAATAAATTTTAAGGCTAAGACGAACAACACTGTTCCCATTGCTAATGAGCTCAACTACTCAACCACAGACTTGACCGGTGTTGTAACTCCCCAAAACTGGAACGCAAACGTCCCATCACAAGCTGTGTATTTTATCAGTTGATCACAACCCTTAGAGCAAGCATGCGGTCGATAATGCGCAAACAGTTAGACCAATAAGAAAAGGGTAAATCACGACAGATCGATTGACGCGTGATTAATGCTCAATGCGTGCGTGAGCTTGCGTATGTTCAGAACACATTTCCAAGTTGAACAAATTTTCGATTTCCATAAAATAAAGTATCGACATTTATTCGCAAGCGGGTGAGAAACCGATAATTCTTGGATGATTATGGTGAATCCGACGTTTCCCAAAACATGTCGCGATCAAACTTAGATTTATAATGAAAATTCTGCAAAGCTACTTAAGGTATAAATGAGTTGAACTCACATATTATTGATTGTGATCATTTTTACTTAGGTCTGCGAAACAGACTATCTCGACGCAGGTGCGAAAGATGACCTATTTCGAAGTATACGACCATATCAGAGAGTACTCCCTAAGCATCTGCGAGACTATATCCCTTAAAGTTAAAATTAAAGGAGCCTAACAATATTAAACAATTCAATTTAATTTTAGTGGTCTATAAGCATATAGCTTTAGAGAAACCACAGAATAATATGGACAATACAAACAATGTAAGAAGCAAAAACGAGATCATGTTGCTTACTGAGTAGTTTAGGAATCATGTAAAACTTCAATCGTTAAGTTTTTCAGCTGCACAGTGGAGTGACATGTATATCAATGGGGCCAGGATGTATAGGTTGGAAGCCAAAAAGGCATTAGTATTTCTCATAAAAATGTTCTGATTTGGAGAGTTCACAACATACTCTGGTAGATTTTTCACTCAAAACAAAAAATATAATCTACAGTTGAGTCGTGAGTGAAGTACAATCAGAATCAATATGCGAGCTTATTAGTTGATTGTCATTTGAATAGTTTACATGTGCACAGTCATCATCGAAAAATACCATCGTGCATAAAACCGGGTGTGAATGCTAAAGATGAATGATGAAAAAAGACTATCCAGCTGACCCTGACCATAAAAGTAGGATTCCAAATCGTTTTACTTAGTATGGCTAAGCTAAATTTAACGAATCGAATATGGAATGATGTCTGTCCTCTCAGAACAACTTCCAGTGACATTGAAGCGAATACTTGTAGCTCACGGATTGGATGTTGTGTGTTGTGTGTTTGCTGAGCTGGCATTGTAACATTAGGACGTTTCGTCATCAACCTAGATGACACGCAACAACTTCCAGTGATGTTGATCAATTAAGTGCATGATGCCATTCCTCATTTTGTTGTAAAAAATCAGTTTTCACACTAAGCACTTTGAATCAATGAGGTATTTAAGATAGTTGCATCTAACTGGACGCGGCATTTATCCAATTGAAACCACAGTCATTTTACGGGTTGAAGCCCTAGTGTGGAGGTGAAAAGTACATTAGCAATGAGCGCTAATCACAAGCTTCCGAGGGCGACCCGTAATAATTCGAACTTCGGAATGATCGCATTAGAACGGTTTGAGCGACAATCTTCGGAGGTGGAAGAAGGTCGACAACGTCAACCTCAATCGAACCATATGTAATTCGTCAAAGTCGGTCGAACGGGCCATGCATGGCGAGGACTTGGTGTGGCAGGAAATCGATTGACAAAATCAGATCTAAGTGACAACCGGCACTGACATGTTCCAGGATCAGTGTTGTGGTTGCTTTATTTGCAAATATAAGACAGACGTGTGCTTTGTTAATTGTCTTGTGTGTAATAAACGCTTTTCACCAATCACCTTTTCTCTTGTGTTGTGGGATTCGTGGGTGAACGCGTGTTGGGTAAGTCATGTATACCTCGTCGTGCATTCAACGCCTGGGGTAAAGTGGTCAGTGCAAGACCGATGACTTGAATGTTGCCTTAAGTGGTCAGGACATGTTGTTTGCTGTTATAACCTCCTTTAAGTTGATTTCCATGCCTGGTTTTCTGGATCTAGGACGTGGCTGAAGTTCCAGTTCCGGATAATCAGTATTTTCATTATATGATAAAGTCGATAACGGTTAACATAAATTTTTAACTTCCTGTCACACGAATCTATCACCATAATTTTGTAACTGTGTTCAGATATCCACTTAAGGATAAACAGTGTAATGTTTAAAAAGCAAAGCACTATTTCTGGCCTACATCGGTGGATTCGTTGTATATGACAAACGAATGACGATTCCAAATGCTTTAGATAACGCTGCTGCTTATTTTTACTACTTTTAGTAGACTGTCTCGTACGGGGAATTTAATTCCACGGAGTAAAGGCTCACCAGAATCTTTTACATTTCAAAAATATCTAATCACTAGTTTTAGCATACCAGTGTCTGGTAGCCGCATCTTTACAAGGCAGACACGTCGAAGTTCATTGTTCATGATAGATGATTTTCCTACGTCTCTGATATTTCTGACGTCATTATGAAATCAGTCTGCTTTTCGCTTAGCGTCTAATCACCTTTCACCCAATGAGGATAGCAGACTGTAAGAAGAAGGCAAGTTAATGACTAAAGTCTGTCCAGTCTGAGGTTGGCGGTCGCTGTCCAATGAGACCTGTCGAAAGCAGCCCCAAACGCTACGATGTACGCTAGTTGATCCATAGCATCCAATCGATATCTGCTGCTTCCCGTGCTTCTATTCACAAAATTGGAATGGGATGACCACTCTATTTGCGTGCTGAGATGCATTTCAATAAGGATATCTAGAATTTACCAATGAAACATTTGCTCAGTCTACCCGATATCGTTGGAATTGTAAATCGCTGTTACATTTAGATAGCGATGAAGTCTCAGAAGTTCCCATGACTATGGGTAATACAAACTCGAAATGCCTAGCGGGATTCCGAGTCCAGATTTTCATTATAGATTAAAGCCTTTTACACTATTGAATAAAGCCAAAAAGCAGCAGTTTTTAATAGAGGTTTTCCTTAATTGGGTATACTATTTTATGATATTTTTGTGTTATTCTGCTTAATTATGGCGTAAATAAAACACATAATTAATTGTTTTGGATCAGATGCCAGACGCTGCTTGACAAGTGCACTCCGATGGTGAATGGAGGTACTGACGGGATCTACTAAGCGATCGACTGTTGGTTTGAGGTAGCAACTAGAGTTATCGTCAGGAGACAAAGGGTTAAACATTTTGTTTCAAAACTCACATTTCCTACAGTTGCAACAAAACGTAATTTTTTCACTGAGCGCGGAACAAGTAGAAATGTGAATGTTCGGATACTGTGACCAACAAAATGATATTTTACTGCCATTTCAGCGATTAGCGAGAAACACAATTCAATTTGGTTGTTCAAAAATGAACAACAGCTTTAGTAAAACCTAGCGAGATTTGCTAATTTACCGATGCTTCAAAGCAAGCTGGATCAAAAGTTTCTAAATCCACATGATGAGAAAAACATCCCGAGACTGCTTTTTGTTGGGTATTTTAATTCTCTGCTCTTTTGGAAGATTTAACAGCTGTTGCCTAAAGAATGATCATTGATGAAGGCTCTGAATAACGGTTTGCTGAAAATTTCAAAAATGTACTTTTCCAGCCATTGTAAATATAACATGAATTTCATGTTCAACACTACTTACTTTCACAATTAAGTAGCCGTTCCAAGTAAATTCTATCGTTCATAAGTTTTCCCAGTTTTCGTTTATCCCACAAGAGAACTGATGAAAATTGCCTTCTACTTGTGCCTCGTCGAGTTTTATCAATATCTTTGTATTTGTTCTGTGGTAAGTATAAAGCAGGAAATGAAAGCTCCGGTTACATAATTGATTTCTGCGATAACAGTATCCAATACATTCCTTTGCATCCCAATGCGTGGGCAATTTTTAGATTTGTCGTTTTGTACCGAAGAAACAGTAATGCACTTTACTGGAACATTTGGCTATTATTAAGGTTAGAATTATAAACTTGATTGACCTTCCATTGTTTGATCGTTTTTAGCAATGATACCATTTCAGGTGATTCTTTTAAAGGGGAAAACATTGTTTTCGTAACGGCGACCGACGGCATTTTGCCTACAATGTTTGAGTAGAGAAGACTAAAAATCAATAATCGTGATTCACGTGACCGGACCAGCTGATTAACCGACCTATTAATAGATAGGCACCCACACGTTTCGTAGTGTGCTTAGTTGTGACGAAGAACAAAATGTTATCATATAAAATGTTGTATTTAACAATTGATAAGAGAGATAACGGACGAGAGTGTAATTAAGAAGGTTCATTTCCAATGTACGGTTCCATGATCCTCCCTATTCAATCTCGACCAGCTCAAGCATGCCAAGTATATACTTCTCACCGTTCAAAATGGCTATAAGGACTGATTCGGGAGTCATATTCTTTCCAAAATAGGTCATATAACTCAGTCGATTCTTTTAGTTTTGCATTTTGCTGGCACCAGCACTACTTCATGCATCCGAGAGCAGCAGATGCTTTTTTCTGTTTCAAGTTAACGATCCAAATTATATCATCATTATGAAAGAATGGCTTGAAGGTGATCACACGTGAAAAGTTGTTTGAAACATTTCGCTTCTGGCACACATTTAACCAAACACAGTGTATAACTTTGAGTATGTTTCCTGATATGTTTCTGTTATGATGGAATATTCCGTCGCCAAATTTTTATGATCAAGGGATGAAGTTATAGAGATATTCGTTGCGTTTTATCGATCGCGGTGTTGTTCTTAAACCATCAGCGATAGGCATATGCATCTGAAAACCCTCACTAGTAACCCTTCCAAAGTTGGCGCAGCACATCTTCCTGGCATTTGTCCCCACGCTCATATATCGCAGTGGGAAGTTACGCTTCAGGTGTGTACTCAAAACATTTTCAATGGCGGTCTTACACTAAACATCCGCTTGGATTGTTTGCCTAACGGGACCAATGGGAGTTCTTTCTCATGGAAAAGTCCGACGAATTAAATGTAGTGAAAAAAGAGTTTGTTACCAGGGTTCAACATCAATCACCCAACAGTTTCCTATGGTTTATTATTGTAGTGCTGATTTCTACGAATGTTCGTCAAATGTAGACGTCCTTACATTCTTTTCATTTATTTGTTACCTGCAATCCCATGTCGTATTTAAATGTAGCAAATAGGTGAGTAGCTAAATCACTGATTGAAATACATGACATTTGTCGTTAATGAATCATGTAAGGGCTTCTTTAAAAGCTTTAATTGTATAAGTTGCTCTCCTTCTGCGCATAGAAGTATTAGCTTTGAGGGCTTCCACGAACTGTGGATGATATTTCAACCGGAATAACTGATGTTTGATAAAGCTTTTTGGTGTTTGTAATCTGAAATCCCAGAGTGATGGATTCTTAAGAAGCGTTAACTCCTCGACATGATGTTTCATCTTACTATTAATTAACTTTTAGGTCTCAATAGTTTGGCCTTTGACTATATCTACAGAACACTGCGAAATGATGTATAGAATCTCAAGTTAAACGTTCAGCTGTATATTTTCATTCTCATCGCGAGACAATTGGTCAATTTGGTCCGACATAACTTGTGTCAGAAGCGAAAAGTGTACAAAATATCATCACAACTAAATAATTTGTTCAACCTTCTCACCAGAGAATGTAAGCACGAGATGCAAAACATCTTAAACAGTAAAATTATTGTCATTACTCATACGTATCCCGAGCGTATTATCTCCGCTTGATGAGTGCAAACAGCAAGAAACCGGTCGTGGACTGTGGATTTGTGTTGGAAATGCATGTAAATGAAGATTTATTGCCATTACATTTTCAAAGCATTGTTATGAGGAAGCAGTAGCTTAGGCATAGTTTCAAAAGGATACACAATCATGGATCGATTCGAACTGACATTTGTTATGAAGCAAGCAGGAAACTTCTACAGGTCATTCGAACTTTGGGTGACGACAGATCAATACTTACTCAGACGTTTCATCTAAATGATATGACTTATTCAATTTTATATGCAACACATTATAATAACATGGATTTATGAAGCTTCAAAGTAATTATGAAACCATGCCGCATACAGTTAAAGCTAATCTGTTATGTTTCAAAATGAACAATTTCTCATTAAGCTTTCGTCCTGTGTTAATTTCTATTCCCACGGTTTTATTCCTTTTATCAAATTATTCTCTTCGAATTCAACAACCCTTAAAAATTTGTCTAATCTATCTACTCATCTAATCTGTGTTCAAACTGATGCTTTTCCGTAGTGTTTTTGACTACTCATTAGTACGAAATAAGTCGAAATATTCACATAGTTGATCACCACGGTCCATAATGGAAATGTTCGCACTCAGTTAGGCTCATCAGCAGATCATATCCTCCGTATTGTCTACAAAGCGTCTTCTAGCCTTCTAGCTACGCTCAAGTTGTCTGGTTTTCCTGTGCCTAAAATATAATTCGAAGAATTTGGAACGGATGTTTCAACAGCAATCTTCGATTCACGTAACTAAACATTGCCAATGGTCAAAATGGAATTATACCTTATTGCTGCTTCATTAATGTATTCTCACATTATGCAAGACAATCAATCCAATCACATTTTGACCAAGATTCTTCAGTTTTATGAATTTTGATGGTCTCACCCATTTCCATTACCTATGCTACCAACTACCTTATGTCTGATGGAGATTAAACATTTATTTCCGAGAGGTACTTTGTGCAGTAAAAATGACTTATCCACCGTGAATGAGCCAGCAGAGTATGGTTGCTAAACCAATCAATCTCCAAATCCATTTCTCATCGGTATGTTGTCTAACATTAGCTGATTCTATTCTGAACCTGTCCGTGTCTGTTTTACTTGGAACAACTTACCTTCTACCGTTGCTCACTCCACTAGATTGCATTAATTTAAAACGAAATTAGACGAATTGTTATTGCATTTTTTGTTTCCGGAACATTTATATACTGTTTAATCTGTTTCCTTATATTGTTTATACACTTTAATTTTAATTTTTACCATCTTATGATTGTTGCTAAGCTTGTTGCTTTTTAGACCATTAAAACCTTGAATTACCTTGAATTAATCTGTGCTTTATTTGCCTCTTGTTTCTACGACTAACATATATTGCTAATTATTCGAAATGATGCACCCGTTGATGAGGTCACCATACAATAGTGGTACCGGACTCGAATATCGCTTTAATAAGATCGCATCAGCTCATCCGTGAAAGGAGATGGAAACCACAAATTTCAATTAGTAAAGAAGCACAATATATCGATCGACCTCACAATAGCTCTGATAAATCTTCTCTCAATTAGAGAACTGGGAAAAAGAAGGGTAGTTTATTATATTTTTTCGCATTGATGCAAGTATACAAAAAAATATTCGCACTCACTGGAACAACACTGTTGGATTTAATTTTCCATCATCATTTAGTATAAAAAGTTTGATAAATGATGATACTGTATAAAATTTATGTTAGATAAAACGAGGTTATGGACTATTTCGATTGTACCATACATTTGAGTGAGGATCACATATGATTTTGAAACCAAACCCTTTTCTCGCATGAGTAACGAATGATATCAACCCAAAACTTTAATATGTAACCGAAGTGTTAGAATAATTAGGAAATGACTGCATGATACTTCAAATAATGTATAATCATAAGGTAGAGGCGGGATGTTAGATCAGGTATGCCGGGGGCGAGTCGAGTTCCCTGTTCAAGACGTTTATTGCGTTGTCTGCACATGCTTCAGGACACTTGATTAACCTTGTCACTCTCTCCGCGTTTTGTCGAATGCGTCCCTATTCATCTCTAAAGTCAATAAACTCAATGCTTTATGGCATTCAACTACGAATCTCAAAACACATGAGTTAGTTAATTTGGTCAAACGTGTTTATTAAGGACATTATAGAGAACAAAACACCAGACTATCTTATATAGGCAAATCCAGTAAACACAACACTGACTTGAACATGTCTCACCCGGTTGTCACTTCGATCTCATTTGTCAATCGAATTCGTGTCAACCAATTCACCTCAAGCTCCAACAACGGTGAGCTTGTTTGACGAACCTTGACAAATTGCATAGCGTTAGATAGCAGCCGATATTATCTTCCTCCTCATACTGCTGAGGATGTTGTCGCTTCCACCATTCAAAAACAATCTTTCAGATACACGAATTGTCGTCGTCAGTCTTTTCGGCAACTCTTACTCTTTTGTTTTGACGAAGGGCAGTGTTCTGGATTTCATCTGAAAGCACCTACCTCTAATGTACACACATACATAACAATGCTACTGCTCACATCTGTTTTTTATAGACTCGTTAAGAAATTGCATCTTACTATCGATTAACCTAAATAATAGACGTAATCGTCTACTATTGTATCTGCTGGAAAGTTGCTATGTACTGACATTGAACTGAATTACAATATTGCGAATACCCATTCGAGTGATCACGATATTTCAGTTGAAATGTGAGTAAATTTACCACTCAGCAGCTAGGACACATAATCCTTAAATCTAGCCTAACTTGCATCACATTGTGCACGCATTGTACAAGCACGTCAACAAATTCCGGAGTGTTGGAATGGGAATACCACCATTGGACACTCCTACTGGTATAGTGACATCATTTAAAGATTGTGCAAACGTTCTTCGACAACAATTTGTATTAGTAATCTCACAAGTGTCGACACATGGACAGTTTCTGAACTGTAACAGCGGCAGCCTTCCGATGTTTAACGAGCTTGAATCCCTCCAACGTTGTTAAAACAAAATTAATGACAATAAAGAAAATGGGTTCACCCGGAATAGACAACGCATACTCCAAAATTTTGCATAACCAGTATACTGAATTGGCAATACCGACGTATGACGTCTTCAAGATAATGTTCGAACAGGTGACGCAAATCTTTGGCGCAAGATAAACTCCATAGCCGACATACAGAACCTGCAACGGGATCTCGATATGATTTATGCCTTGTCCCTTGATAACAAAATTCCACTGCATGTCACGAAATGCAGCTTATCATCGCTCAACAGCTAGTTAAACAAAGAATATTATATATGTCGAACTGTTATTAAACCCGCCTCCTCCGAAAAAGATTTACGCGTGATTATTTAGTCTGATTTATGAAACTCTATGCAATGTCAATTCGCTCCTCAGAATAGCCCTAGGTTCGTTTGACACCAATATAATCTGCAAATTGATTTGAACCTACATCTGCCCTTATATCGAATATGCTATACTGGCATGGGATCCATGGTTGAAACAAGATATTAAGCTATTGGAAACTCCACAGCGCAGAACAACAAAGCTCGTCCTATTACTTTCTAATTATACATACGAAATGCGACTTATAATAATGAAATTGCATTTATCTCAATGCAGACGACAGCGAGGAGGACTAATCTTGATTTGGACCATGTGTAATCACATAAACCATCCATGGAGTCATTTGGTACATTTTTCTCACGACACACATCTGCGTGGTTAACCGTTTAAACTTTACCAACAGCACAGCAGATTGAACTGGCGGAAATACGTATTTTCCATTCGTAGTTTGTGGAACAGTTTCCCTAGACACGTGGTGCAATCTGAATCCATTGATGCTTTTAAAAAATCACGAGATTCTCATATGGACAAGTATGTTTTCACGTTTGACAATAATATTTACCAATATTTTCTGTTATCTATTTATCATCCAATCCTATGTACATGTTTGTGGGTCTTGTAAAGCGTAGCTTTTTTACCCGGATATCATTTATGAATAAATCTATGAACATTTAGCTGCGTATATATTATTAATGAAAACAATACGCAATTTTTCACATAAATTTCACATATACCGTTACAGGAACAACGAGATAAATATTGATTAATTGTTTACGAGTCAAAAATATCCACACATTGATAATGCACTTTTGCACATTCTCTACAAAACCGCATCTCACTGGTTCACATACCTCGAGGTTGAATGATCATTGGATGTCTCAAAAGTTAATTCAACTAAAGCATCGCCAGTTTCTGAGTAGTTGCATTGTCTAAGCTAGCGTGCAGTGCGGATGGAACAGAACGAAATGAGCGAAATTGAACGAAACCTTGACACCGCCATGATGGAGCAAACTAATGTCAATGATAAACTGGATTCAGGTCGCGGAGTAAAAACGCCTGTTTTGGAATATTCGTTTACAATCTGTTGTCGCATTTGCCAGGACTCGAGCGAAGTGGATGATCTAATTAATCCCTGTAGTTGTAAAGGTAGGTTTTTTCTGTGAGCATGGTCGCTTAATGAATGTTTAATTCAGGTAGTATTGAGTATGTTCATCTTGGATGTCTGCAAACGTGGCTAGAAAAATCCGGATCGATGAAATGTGAGCTTTGTCACCAAGAGTATCCGGTGGAGGTGAAGTATCCGACATGTCAACAGGTAAGTGGGAAACGTATTACATAATTGTTCTAATGTATCCGATTAAGTAGAATTCATAAATCGATGATCATGTAGCGCCTTATTAACTATGCTTCATTTTAATAGTCACCAAAAGCTTTGATTTTGTATATTCCATTCATTCAACGGGAAGATATTGAGAAATTTATGTCTTTGTAATTCATGAGAAGTCCTGGAAGTATTACAGTTATTCTCATAAAGGTATACCTTCAATGTGTTCATGGTAAATCTTTTGTCTAATTTAATTTCCATCCACGCCAATCCATGGTTTTACTTTGGTGTACCATGTTGGAGATTGATCGCTTGAAACATTGAGGCTGGATTTGTATAGTAGACAGATCGCCACTATCAATTCGGACGACAGGCAATGTGCACATTTGGATGTGAAAAACGATGCGCATTAGCTTCTGACTATGAGTTCATGATTGATTCGATCGAAAGCGTTGAGTACATCACCATCATCGAGTGCCTTGTCTTAAAGTAACGCGAAGGCTAGATAGACAGGATCCATGTATCCGGAAACCATATTGCGTTGAATTTCAAATAATATAACGTTCAAGATGTTCTCCTTCAAACTCGATCAAATTGCGCTCAATTAACTTAGAGTCTTATCGAAATACGTTACCAACTATAGTCTGCCATATCTGAACGGCTAACCTCTTTGTAAATTTGGGGAATCAAAACTAACTATCCATTTTCGATTTATTTTTCTTCGTGTAGAATAGTCAAGTAAGAGAAGCAGTCGGAGGAGTATGACACCTATGGGTACGTTGGCACTAATTCTATCTGCATCACGGAACTTCGTTTCATTCAGTTCATGAAAGTCTAGTTCAACCGTGTATTCACTGACAGTCACTTCAATTGATGAAGCCAATTATGGAAATATCAATGAAAATTGTTCGTCGACACAACACTTATAATTGAACAAAATGGTGAAGAATTATATAAAGCATCGCCAGGATCTTAAACAGAATAAGACAATCCATTTGGGGATTGTACGGAGAATACGCCTAGTTTGAAACTCATTCACTGCTAGGGCTGTTTTTGCTTTTTATGAGCAAGTGTCATTGGGCATGCTACTAAGTCCCATCATCTTTAATAACTGACTTGGCATGAATTAGCAGCTTCCTGAGTCGCTTTCAAGTTGCGTCCGGGTCAAGATCCTTATTAGTGGCCCATGCCTCTCAACTTTCGACCAATCATTCCCTAGTTCTACTCATGGTTACTATTCGGTAGCTGTGGCTGCATTTACGTTAAATACAGGTAGAAATTTCGACAATTTTCTCATTCCGATAATTTCTGGATGTACTGTCATATAAGTCAAGATCCATGCAGGAAACCTCATGAATCTGTACATCTCAGAGACTGATTTTTATTTTCCGTAAGCCGTTTGTCTGGTCGCCAAACCATTTAGCACTACAACGAAAATTACAGCGCGGGCCACTCTTTCCTAGTAAATCCAAGTATTGTATGAGCTTTATCGCAGTTGTAGTAGGCGTTAAGATAATGTAAAGGGTGTCAGGTCGGTCAAGTTTGCGTCTGTGGATTGGCTGTTGGACGTAACTGCACAGGGGTGCGAGCTCGAACAATTCATTAAATTAATAATAAATCGACTGCATTTAGTGTTTTCATTTAGAATACACACATGCGAGTTTGACCTTTCCCATGGTCAGAAATTTAGCAGGTTAAAGGTTCGAGATATATTGTAAGGACTCGATTAAGTTATCATTCGAAGAGTAATCAGTGAAGGTTAAAAGATGCCAGTGGTACAGTCGTCTATATTATCAGGTTCACAGAACCTCACATCGTATCACAAAGACTGAGTTCATGGTTTTTGATTGCATTACGCTGCGCTAAATGTTCACTGATGAATGCTGCAACTCCACCCTGGGATTTAATGAGATCACAACGGAGTATATAAATACTCAAAATCGATAGCTCAGACTCAGTTTTCTACGGTTGAAACCAAGTCTGAGTAACTAAAACCACATCAAATAAGATTCGCCCACGAAGCTCGTATAGTTCATCCAAATTGTTAATAAAAACTATACATCTATATACAAGCATTTTAGTGTTTTTTCATTGCATAGTGAATGGATCTTTTTCGTTTTTGAGAACCATTTTGCCTAGCAATTACGAGATCGCCATCAGACTACAGTTGATACGAATATCTTTTTGTTAACAACTGAACACTTTTGGACACATGTTTCAACGTTTGATAAAATTTCAGCACGATGAGATTTCAAATTGTGTTCATACCGACTGTTATGTCACTCGTCGTAAGAGGACCGGACCCGGTATCTTTGTAGTTGAAAGAGCGACTATATTTGAAACACTAGCTCGTACGGCAACAGAAAAGTTTAACCAACGCTTCAAGTCGGAGACTGATATTTTAGCGTGTGGGGTAAACTGGAAATGGTAACCTCGGGTCATTTCAGGTCTACGAGTAACAGCTGAATAACACCTTCACTTATAACAACATCTCCGTTTCATTGGTCTAACAATAACCACGATACCGCCCGAGTTTAACATCCACTTCAATATTGAGCCCAATTCAACGCAGAGGTCAACCTGTCCAACGATAATCGCGCTCCCTCAGCAGTCCAGCAACACAAGGGAAAGCCGATTGGTCAAATGTGCTTATTACGCACAAGACAAGTAACAAAACACGCGTCTATCTTATATAGGCATATCAATTAACCGCAACGCTGTCCTGAAACGTTCTATCACGAATGTCAGTTCGATCTGATTTGAATATCGATTTTGTGCCCACCGGTAATGTTTAAGCCATTACGACACACAAGACTCGTTTACCCGGACTTGACGAATTGCATGTCGTTCGTTTTTCGACTGACGTTGTCTCAGGCCTCTGAAAAGCGAATGGTAACTCAGGAAGAACTCCGCCGTAGACGGTCGCAAGGCCGGATGCGAAAGGAGGATGGTTCAATGTGGGGCTAGCTGTCTCACCCTATAAAAACCTTCTAGCTACCGAACCGCCAACAAGAATACTAACAGACAACACGGACCTGAGAGAAGATGGACTCTAAGCTAGAAGGTGTATGACGTTGGATGATAAAAGCCAGAGGCACCTGAAAGTCGTCAGGCCGATGACCATCGTCTCCACCAGGACCCCTACTACCATCACTACATTAAAAGTCCTGGCAATATATGAGACTGGAAAACCATGCAAGTGCCGCAATGATGAGGAAGTATAACCTCACCGTTTTAGGAATTAGCGTGTCAAGATGGAATGGTTCCGGGCAGATGCGACTGACTTCGGGTGAATTACTGTTGTGCTCGGGTCACGAGCAGGAGGATGACGCACACACATAGGGAGTGGCCCTGATGCTTTCCAAGTCGGCAAAGAGAGCGCGCATAGGGTGGAAGGCGCACGGAGCACGGATCATGACAGCCTCCCATTTATACTAAGAAAAAAAGGATCAACATGGACATAAGCCAGTGCTATGTCGTGATGAACGAAAGTGAAGTATAAGAGAAGGAGGACTTTTACAACAGACTATCAGACATCATAAAAGACACACCAAATAGATACATCGTCATTGTAATGGGTGACTTCAATACCAAGATTGACAGTGACAACCGAGGGTATGAGGAGATCATGGGCCAGCGGTTAACCCAGCTAGACTGGGCCTCGACATAAACCGAGAGAAGAGCAAGGTGTTCGAGACCAACATATCTAACACGACACCCATCGCAGTCCGAAATTGGCGCTAGAAGTAATGGACAGTTTCATCTATCTCGGCAGCATCCTGAACAAGCTTAGAGGAACAGATGCAGACGTCATAACCTCCATCGGTAAAGTACGAGCAGGCTTCCATTAGCTGTAGAACATCTGGGGATCCAGCGAGACCAGCATTACCACCAAGATCAGGCTTGTCAACACCTTAGTAATACTACAATAATACAATACTACTCGACGGAGCAGAGAGCTCACATAAATTCAGGTATTCATTAACAACTACCTCAGGAAGATCCTAAAGATCAACTGGCCTGAAAATATCAGCGATGAAGTACTGTGGCAACGAACAAAGTAGCAGTCTGTTGATAAAGACAAACTTCAGAGACGCTGGCGATGGATTGTACACACATCCCGCAAACCGGCATCAAACATCACCAGACAATCCCTCAACTGGAACCCCTAAGGGAGGAGGAAGAGAGGGCGGCCAAGAAATACCGGGCGCCGAGAGATGGATTTAGGCGTCAAGTAGAGGGCAAGACCTGGGGACAGCTGGAGAGACTCGCCCAGAATAGTGGTGCCTGGCGAGAGCTGGTTGGCAGCCATGTCGCAGACGGGACCAAGAGCGTAAGTAAGTAAGTAACTCAGGAAGACTATGTGCGATCGTAGTCAAAATCTAACAGCGAGTATTCAAGAACATCTAATTCCTGGTACATTTGAGAATTCTTTTGAGCAGTATCAGCAATGAATTTTGAGCAGTTGTTTCGTAAATGCCCATGCAGTCCATAGAGTTACGAGGAAGCGATTTTGTTTCGTATCAATAAAGCCTGGGACGGAAGATTGCTTCGCAAATTATACCGGACCATGTGTAGATGATTTATTGCAATTCTAGTTTAAGCCAATACCTAAACAAACGTGAACGGATTTTGTTTTTTGACCTTATTTAATTAACCATTCCATAGCCAGTATTGTGCACATACATCTGAAAATATTTTCAAAATCGATACAGTCAGCCTGGCAGACTCAGCAGATACACGTAATTTCAGATAAATTGTAAGATGAAACAAAATATGGCACGATTTGAAACAATGAAAGAATGTGCTGCTGTAAGATAGTAAATTTACCACATAAGACGAAAACTACGGTGTGATGATCTAGTGTAAATGTTATTGATATTTTGCGGTCGGATTTACGGCAGATGTTGGTAGAGCTACGAAGAAAGATGTTACAATTGTATTTGGGCGAATGTTTTCCTAGGAATTAGCATTACAGAAAATATCTGGTATGTAATATTCAAACTCTTACAAGAGAAACGATGACTTTTCGGTGTCCAAATATACGTGTAGTACACCATTCGTCAACATCCTTTATGTCTGTTTTCCTTCTCACGTACACTTTGCACACATTGAACAAAGCCAGCTCCCCTTTAGCATTGTAATCATGATAGAGCTTTCATATCAACAGAACCATTTCAATTATGCAGTGTATTTATGACAGAGAAATATCTCAGGTCCTCTGATTGCAGTCTTCCGTTACACCGTACTGCATTAACTTTGAAGCAGCCTTCGTAGTAATAAAAATTGATGATGGGATAAACGAATGAAACCTGCAGTGGAGACGGAGATATGAAGTTAAAATTTCAATAGGCCACTGCAGGCGCACATCTCGGGAAACGAGAGCAACTCAGATTCCACCATTCACTAGTGTGCGTTGGGTGCCGAGAATAATTGCACCTAGCTTAGTAAGCAAAATTCAATCACAAGTATAGTCTTGTGCTACCGAAGCCGGAGATGATAGCACATGCTTGCATTGATAGGAATAAATAACATTCCTATATAATTTCAACCAATTTGATGTACTTAAATTTCATGAGAGGCATGGAATATACGCCGCTCCTCCCAGTTCATTCTTTATTCGGGTTACCGTATGCTGGAAGTTAATAAAAGTGATAAAAATACTCTCATCGTCAGAAAACTGCAGTGACATGCCGGAAAAAGGAACAAATGTTGTTGCATATGAAATACGTTTAAAAGAGTCAGTTATCTGTTTCCGAAAACACTTGAATCTCATCGTCTGCCTTGCGCTGTTCATAATTATCAACTAAAGATTGCAGTACTGAGTAACTTGAATTTTGGAAACATCGATTAACAAATGTTGTGCATTATGGTCTCTCTAGCTAATCAAAAGAACAAAATGTTTCTCTCCATAGCATTTACTCAAAGATGCCTGGTAGATAAGTTGAATGCTTATTAGTGTTGGTATTAGAATTGTTCTACCGAAGGCCATCAACGAAGACACTTGTTTTAATAGTGTGATGAGAAAGTGACACGTGGACATACCTTATTCCTTTACTTGGAACAGTTTACCCTCAACCGTTGCTCACGCCACTAGCTTGCATGACTTGAAAACGAAATTAGACGAATTTTTATTGCATTATTCGTTTCCAGAACACTTATATACTGTTTAATCTATGTTCTTGTATTGTTTATACACTTAAATTTCAATTTTTACCATCCTATGGTTGTTGTCTAGCTTGTTGCTTTTTACACCGTTAAAAACCTTGAATTACCTTGAATTGAATTACATCCGAGGTTCTACCTACCCCTCTCGAGGTTCTCTACCTCAACATGTGGACAGCTCTCATTGCATGGCATTGTTTAAAGCAAAATTGGAATTATATATACAAACGAACATCATTCGTTTCATACTATTATATTTGTCACATTTTCATTCATACCAAAATCCTGTGGAGTTGTTAGGTATTAACTGTTTAACCATAAAACTTCGAATCCTAGAGACCACAACGAATGCTCAGTAGCGATAAAAGGAATATAAATTTAAAAATGGGTAGTGAGTTACCAGTTCCCTCAAACTCAATCAGGATAACCAGGCTTCAATTATGCTTCTCTCTCGTTCCCGTTAAAAAGCGATGTGCGGTCGAATCAACGACCTTGTATCAAAACATTGCCATCAAAGATGATACTGTCAGCGAGGCTGAACACATGAATGGCAACATCTACTTCGTGGCTTCATCGACCTTATAATCCTGCCAAACGTTTTGTCATATAACGTATTATGCTTCAGCTTTTTGGTTTATATAACGCACTTAAGAAACGTGAAATCTGATATATGAGAATAATCTTAACGGTTGAGGCAATGTAATCTGATCGAACATTTTTCATTCTGTTTCAGCTTCTGTGCCACACTGGCTTCTTTCGGAACCACCAATATCACATCGTCATGATCGTTCTATTCTTATTGTTAACCTGCACTATCATCGGCGCGTTCTTCTACTTGTTCATCTATTACACGCGGTATATGCAAACCGCGCAGATTTTAATTTTCGCGGGAATTCAAGTGGTGATGACCCCAATGGTTTGGTTCAGTGTGACCGGATTTCGAGTGAGTTGATGAAGATAGCGAATGTTTCACCACATAGCATGCATCGATAAACTCGTCAATCGCTGAATAGATGTACAAGATACTTGTTGTTGTTGTTGTTGGTCTCCTTCGGTCGATGTCGACCGACGTCACAAGCGTATGATGTTTTTCATGCTCCACAGATTTTTAAATGACTAAACCGTCCGATTCTGTGGTGAGCAAGATACTATATAACTGATTAACCAGAAAGATAAATCTCACATTATATAATCGCACTTAAACATTCGTGACGAAGGCCGTTGGCCCAATTGATATTATCATATCTAATGAGATGTTATTGACAGTTGCGTGATGGTTTAGGCATGCCTTTATTAAAACAAATGGTTTAGCTCTTAAATGAAGTGACCATATGGGATTCAATGAACATGGACGTATGAGAGTACATTAGAAGGATGTTCCATTAAAAATAGTGTTTATCTTTCCGTGGCATGAATTAAGAGCAGTGCGTGATAAAATTGCTAGGAAATACGCATTTTTCGTAAATGCGGAGAATTATTGTCAGATTAAGTGGGCGGAAATGAGCTGAATCTGGGTTTAGGCGCGACGTTTGAATTTAAATATTGGTCGAGTTCCCAACATCCACCGGGAGCGATTTCGGGAGAAAAAGACAGACGGAATAGCTATTCCCAGAGCGATTTCGTTCGCCATGTGAGATTTTTAGGTTGCAACAGTATTCTTATGTATTGCATGGGGTTTGGACATCGGAATGGAATTTCTAAGGGATACGAAACTGCGAAGTATTGTTATATTTCTTCAGTATACATTTGCTTCGAATTCAACTTTGCATGAATTGTCTATTCGTTCTCAACAGACGTGCTGCTGAGAGCTTAAGATCAGTTGTATACCAAACTAGATTCTAAAGCATGCATTGTGTACCACAACTTTTAAACCCAGTTAAGCTAATCTTACCGACATTGTCTGAAGAAGACTGTTCAAGTCCACATGTAAAGCGTATGTGAGCAACAACAACCACGGGTCAATCGAAATTGCTTGTAGCTCTATTGAATAGTTTGATAATCCCCGGAAATAATATTGAAACACATGTTGAGTTTGAGTTACCCATTGCTTGCATCACGAATGTGGATGTGTTTCTGAAAAGCTTGATTAAGTCGAAAGTTGCAAACCAGCATTGAAACTTATCCGGAACATTCAACCTTGTTTTGGAACAGTTAATCGCTACGTCTTGAACGACGGAACAAAATTTACTGAGCAAACGTTAAATAATTCCCTGACAACTTAGTCACTACTCAATAGCTCATCTATTTGGAGGATTTTCATGTTAAATTCGTTTGCGTGTGAGCACTATTCACTGAAACAACCCATTTGAACAAACGTTTACTTTCTGGCAGGTGTTTTATCATCAACTTGTAGAAGAGTGGAATCGTCAGAAGATCAAACACACCAGAACGAGATACATCGGTCCATGCGTGAAGTCCACGAGGGCAGATGCCCGGGAGTCGAGCCAATCCACGCAGACCAACGCGGATCACGTCCGAATTGTGAACGAACAACTGCCCGAGACAATTTCAGTCGATTCCGGCGAAGTGATACTGCAAAATGCTTCGGCGTGACAAGAAATGTCGTTAGGGTTAATGCTTATTCATTTCAACATTGGCTTTCACGAGAACGCAAATATATTATTTGGCGATTTTTATGAAGATAATTTAACGAGAGAAAGAAATTAGGTGGGGATGAAATTAAACATTACACTTGACATGTCAATTTGGAAAACCGGTTGGACAAACACGTGTATTGTTGTTGGCCTCCTTCGGTCGATGTTGACCATGGATGTGCATCACAACCGCATCAATTTCATGTTTTACAGCCGTTTGAATGACTAAACAGTCCGATTCTGGAGGAAAAATATCTCCCGCAGCGCTTGCAACGATAGTCAGAACTCTGTTGTAGGGCGTCAGTTACACGCCGGCGGCGTGATCTGCGTTCAGCAGACAAGAGCTGTATCTGCTCCTCCCCAGCTCGCAGACGACGCTTCACATAATGCCTCAAAAGTGAGCGGTCAAGAGCAACTTCTTCCCAGCTCGCGGGGTCAATGCCAAGAGCTTTCATATTTCTTTTTCAAACAACTTTGTACCGCAAGTGCGAACTTCCGAATTGCAACTCACCATAGAGTAAATCTTTCGGAATACGACCATTTTCCATTCTGTAGACATGACAAAGCCACCGCAGGCGGCGCTGACGTAATAGGGTGAGCATGCTCTGTAGACCAGCTTTTGAAAGCGCTTCAGCATTAGTCACTCTGTCCACCCAACATATGTTCAAGATACAACGGATGCTTCGTAGATGGAAAGCATTCAGCTTCCGTTCGTGTCTTGCGTGGGTGGTCCAGGTTTCACTGCCGTACAGTAAAGCATTTTGTACGCAGGCGCTGTATACCATCATCTTTGTCTTTACAGTCAGATTGCGGTTACCCCTAACAATCGGGACAAAATGACAGCTACTCTGCCAACCCGCTTATCAATCTCCGTGTCTAGCGAGAGGTTATCCGCAATGGTTGAACCAAGATATGTGAAATGATGTTCTGGTTCCAGCTGACAGTTTCCAACAGTAATGATTGGAGGCGATACAGTCCCTTGACCGAGGACTTTAGTCTTGCTCATGCTGATTGTTAGCCCAAAGTCGTTGCATGCCGACGAAAAACAGTCCATTAGAGACTGAAGGTGCTCTTGGGAGTGAGCAATAAAGCTGCATCGTCGGCAAAGAGCAGTTCACGGATTAGCACATTTCGTGCCTTGGTTTGTGCTCTCAACCGGTTTAGGTTGAAAAGCTTGCCATCGCTTTGCTTGCGTAGGTAAATACCTTCTGTCCTCGTCCTGAAAGCATGCTTCAGAAGCAGAGCAAAGAAAATGCCGAACAGCGTGGGAGCAAGAACACACCCTTGTTTGACGCCTCGGCGAATTTTAAAGGCTTCTGAGCTGAAACCGTTAAAATGGACTGAGCACTTTATGCCTGAGTGGAACGAAATAACGAGCTTCAGCAGTTTCGGGGGGCAGCCTATCAGATCAAGCATTTTGAAAAGACCATCCTTGCTGACGTAATCGAATGCTTTCGTTAAATCAATAAAAACAGCTTATAATTGCATACGCTGTTCCTGACACTTTTCTTGAAGTTGTCTCAGGGAGAAGATCATGTCAACGGTTGATCTTCCCTTTTGGAAGCCACATTGAGATTCGGAGTAAATTCTAAAACTCAGCTAAAACTTGTAGCCGGATCTGTAAGACATTAGCAAACAATTTGCCTACAACATTCCTCTGTAATTGTTGCAGTCGCCTCTATCTCCTTTATTCTAAAAAACCTGATGAACTTCATGTATCGTGGAACACACTCCTCTTGCCAGCACTAAAGAAGAAAATGGTAAAGAGGTTGTAATAATGCTGCTCTACAGCAGTTGATGAGCTCAGGTGGAATTACGTCGTCACCATGGGCCTTCCCATTCACTAAGCTGTCGATTGCCCTATTGAGCTCATCAAGAGTAGGAGGGGTATCTAGATATTCAATGGTCGGCAACCGCTCGACATTTTGAAGTGCATGCGGTAGAACCGTACTGTCACTGGAGTAGAGAGAGGAGAAGTGCTCTACCCATCTTTCCATCTGTTGAGTTTTGTCGACAATCGGCTCAATGGGAGCCGTTTTAAGTTTGTTTGGACCGATGGCTCTCTTGATCCCATCATACATACCGTGAACATTTCCAGTATCCGCAGCTTTTTGGATACTAAGGCTAATTTCTGTCCGATAGTCATTTGCACATCATCTTGCAGTCTGTTAGACCTTATTTCTAGCTGCTCTTAAAGGTCGTAAGTTTTCATCTGTTGGCATACCTGTGAACCTCAAGAATGCTGAGCGTTTCTCATCCAACACAGCAGCACTCTCAGAAGCTTTTGCTTCGAACCAGTCACTCGTTCGAGCTTTTTTCGGACCGAAATGGAAAGTGCGACCCGGCATATGCATCTTTAATCGAATTCCAGTTTTCTGAAGCCGATTCGAGTGGGGTTGTCATGTTGAACTCGGCTGTGAAGGCCTTTGCGAATCTCGCAGTTAGATTAGGTTCGTACATGCGAGTGACGTCTATCCTAGGCTTAGCAGACAACTTGGTGCGGTGAAAGCTCGTGGCGAAGCTTCAGTT